>VMDR010010676.1:0-30225 GCA_007922815.1 Macrotus californicus | reverse complement strand
TTTGAAAACCACATTTGAATGCCTGGTGCCTGGACAGTGGCACAGGATGAATATTGCATGAAACCTATGGCCTGAATCTCTATCTAAAGAAACAATAAATGCATTACAAATCTTTCTCCTGACAATCTACAGAAAAAAGTTATTAGGGTGAATAATCAATTCTGAAAAATGATCCTATGCAAACTTCCATACAAAATAGAAATACCTTATTTTGACTCTACCTGTGACTATTTTCTAACATGAGAAGCTTTGCTGACATTTTTCTTTAAAACTTTTCTTATTGATCAAAAACTCTTTAAGAAAGTAATATGAAGCATATGGGAAGCAGGACTGAGCCATGAAGTGAGCCTGAGAGTAGAGGTGAGGTGTGATGTCCAGTGCTTAAGAGAAATTTATAGGGTAATTTACAGAACCTTTGCCCCAGGTGGGTGGTCCTGGCTCTGTGTGTCCCAAACTGTGAGGGGGCTGGCTAAGCTCATTGCTATTACTACTTCTAGCTTTAACATTCTGTGGTTCATTTGCTTATCTTGCATCACAAGACCTCTGGCAGCTTCAGCATGAATGAGGTAGGAAATAGCCATTAGATCATAAGAATGAGTTTTAGTTAAAAAAAATACATTTCTCTACTTTGAAAGTTTTTCCTGGCTTCAATGACCAGCACATGCACTTGCTAAGAAACCAAATTTGTCAACCCTTATTTCCAATCATTAGCAGGGCATCATACTTTCAAAATGCCACTTGTAATCATTCATACCCCATCGATATGGTGATGCATCAAAGTTAAATGTCTGCCTAGGTTTTCTTCTCTTAGCCCTCATGTCTTAGTCATTTAAAGAACAATGCTTCTGAGTAACAGAGTTACTCTTTCCTCCTCATTTTTTTTTCTTTTGAAATTCAGTTTCCTGGGTAGCTTCTGGGGGGAAATTCAATCACGAGATGTACTATAGAAGAGGGCACCATGCTACTTTTAATGTTAGCCCCTTTTAATCTAGGTTAGGTCATCGAACTTTTCTGATTTTTGCCTAGGGAGAACTTTCCCCTGATTTTTAACATATCCTTTTGTCTGGTTGGCCAGTAATTGACTTTGTCCCTTTTTTCATTTATTTCCTTGTCTCCTGGTTGTAGCATCTTCTCCCCAGAGTCTCAGGTTAGAAGTTTTCCCTTTTGTGAAACCATGACAGGTGCCTAATTGAATGATGAATGTCCCTTTATTACTCTGTAATTGAACTGCCAGCTTTTTGATTGGTTTGTAGAGATGCTCCCCCCTTCATCAGGCACTGCAGGGGGCTTCGTAGTTGGCAGTCTGGTCCTACACTCCATCTGTCTAATCCCATCTAGCCCCCACTTGCTTTTGGGGGGGGGTGGTGATAGAGATAGTGAGGGGGAGGGGAGTCATAATAAATTATGCTAATTTTATGTGGCTCTGACAATGAGAAGATCGTATTGTTCCGTGCATCTTGGGGGTAAATGCTTCAAGACATTTTGTCGTCATGGGTGCCTAGCCTGACAGGCCCACGATGAAGATTAATGGGCCTCACCTGAGTGACAGAACAGGGGATTGTGGGGAAGAGAGGGTCATTCATCATACTCTGACAGGTGTCATTCAATCCAACAGCAGCTCTACCGTCACCAGGCTAGCAGTTCCATTTTTCTGCCAGTTAAGCAAGGAGTTTAATAACATCCCCAGAATTAAAACTCATTCTTTGTAGCAGGTCTGACAGCTGAAAATAAGAAAATCAATTCTTCACATGTACAGCACAGTTACCTGACTGGAGCTTTGACTCTAATTTAGTCTTTGGGCTGAATTTCAAGCAAAGAGCTTTTTGTAAGACATCATCTATTAAAATTTATCCACAGCGCTAACTTTGGTGGTGTTGTTATTGTGGGCCCATGAAAGACTCAGGCTTTCATACCGGGTGTCCTTTTACTCATTACGTGCTGAAACACATATCCACGGTAGCTGGGTCTCTCTGGCTTCATCCTCATTAGCAATGTTTACAGCTTCTCTCTTCATTAATATTGATCCCCTCCCCAACTGCTGGCAACAACAAGACAGACGCTAATTTGGCATCATTAAACTGTTTGGATTTCAGGTTTCAGGGATCTCGGAAAGCAGATAAGATGGTTCAAAGGTGAGAAGAGGAATTAAACTTCAGCATGATAGGGTTGAGCTGATGGATGATGACGCTCTTGGTTGACGAGGATGGCAGACTGAAAAACGTGGCTGTGGGTTCCTTTCATCTCTTTTCTCAGCTGGAGGAGAAGTCTCATTCACGATGCCCATGAATCTGGGCTGTCTGAGCCTGTCAATGGTTTTGACCAATAGCATGTAGTGATACTGTGTAACTTCACAGATGGGGCTCAGGTGATCTGGATCTTCTGTTTTCACTCCTTGTGGAAGCTAGCCACCTGGTAAGATGTGGGTTCACCATGCTGTGAGAAAGTCCAAACGAGCTACAAGGAGAAAGAAAGGCTGCACAGGAGTGCACGGGGGCGCCAGACATCTGAGGAAGCAGTTTTGGAACTTCCAGCCCATCTCAGCTGCCAGCTGGATGCAGCTACACGGAAGCCGCCTTGGACATTCCAATCCCAGCTGATGCTCCGTGGAACAGAACCACCCTACTGAGTACTGCCCACATCTCTGGCCAACAGAATGGTGAACAACAACAACACCAAAATGGTTGCAGTTTAAAGCCATTCAATTGGGGGGTAGTTGTTTACACAGCAATGGGTCACTGAAACAGTGGAGGAGAGATAATGGGGGCACCCTGGGAGGGACTCAGGGTCATAGCTGCTTCCTGTAACACATACAGAAATGCTTTAGCTTTTTGGGCAGCGTTGTTCTCCTCAAAAGCTCCCTGGTTTGAGTACCTTTACCTCCTCATATTGTGCACTCCCCCTACAATCCTCTTTTCTCGTGTATGATAGAGCAGTTTCTCAAAAGTATACATGTTCTTGGGTTGAGAGAAGGTGTGACTGGCTGAATAGGATTTGTCCCATTTATTTTTATACCTCTTCGTTCCACCGTTTCCATTTTATACAGCTAAGGTAAAAAAAAAGTCATCTTTGAAAAGTAAGTTCTGAAACTGGGATATTTAAGCCACGGCACAACACTAAGCTTGGTTAAAGGGTTGTGGATTATGTATACTGATTAAACGAACCCAATTACTGATCGAGTCCATAGGGTGCTGTATAGACAAAGCCTATGCTGCCAAGATTATTTTCTTATGAATTTGATTCTCAACAGTAATTAGATTAGCTAGAGACTTTGGTCCTAATAATATACTTGGGGCACCAAAACAGAAAGTTATCATACCTCTGCTGCTTTTAAGGAGAAAGACATCATAAATGCAACCTGTTAGATTTCTGAGCAATAATCTTGGAAAGAAATGAGAGAAAAATGTGATGTGAGGGATAGCTATTTGTTTGAAGACACATTTTGATAAAGTCACATGCTATTAGCACACTGAGAGCATGCCATAACTGTTCTAAATTCTCCATATCCACAAATCAAGGATATTTGTTACAGCAGAAGAACATCTAAGCTTAGAAGAATTTATGGGGCGATAGCATCTTGAGAAAGGTCTTGAGCGCATAGTTAATTCCAGGGGAGAAAACAAAAGGAAAGGTCACCATGGAAATTTTTATTATAATAATTTATACAACAGAATTTTTCCTTTCCGTAAGAACATCGTTCAAAAGAAACATCTGAAAGTCAGAATTGGGCTCAGGATACAGTGTCTTTGAAACTGCGAGAATGACTTGCCTGAAGAGTCTTAAAAAGAAGCCAATAGGGCTGAAGATTTGCTGTGAACTTGAGTGAACTATCTGCATTTGCTTTGCTTTCTTCGGACTTTGTGCTGTCCTTAGTTTCCAGATCGCACCACAAGCTCACATCTGTTTGCCACCAACGTCTCTCGACTCCTGTGCACTTGCATTACGGCCTGGTGACTCGAAGGCATTTCTGAGCATCTGCCATGCTTTTTCTCTTCCTGTTTTATCTTTTGCTACTTGAGTTCAACACTGATAGCATAAAGGAATACCCACTCTGGGGCTCCACCCTTAGTATAAATAGCGGCTCCTCTAAGGCTCATGATGTCCTTTCCCTGAGCCTAAAAAACCAAGAATTAATTACAAAACGAACTTTTGGTACCTGGAGTCATCAGTTCACTTTAGAACATTTGTAGTGATGCTCCAATACAAAGGACACTGTGTTAATTAATAGCTCATAAGCTAGCAGAGAGCCTGGCACATAGCAAGTGCTCAAGAAATCATTGTGAACAAATATTAACATGCTGATCCGTAATTAGTAGCTGCTAACTATTGATGGCAGGCGGAAGTTTACATCATCTGGAAAAGGCACACATGCTAACTTCTAAAAACACAGTTGAGACTGGCAAGGCAGTTCTGTAGATGACCGATGGCTGATCATTAGTTCACTCTAATCCACTGCTCTGAATCCATGAATTTCTTTGATCACAACCAAGTATCAACGGGGTTTTGGAGGTAGAACTTTAGAGTAAGAGTCAGAAGACTTAGATTCTAATAATTTAGGCTCTCTCACTTAGGAGATAACTTTGAGCAAGTCACTTTACACCTCTAAACATCGATTTTCTTACTTAGAAAATGAAATGAATCTCTAGTCCTCCTGCCTAATGTTGGTTTCAGGAGGATCAGCTTACAAGATATATATTAAAGCAGTTAGCAAAGCTTATGTTAACCCTATGCCCAGCACCCTCCATCCCACTGCCCCTAAACCACTTAAAACTTACTTAAATATTTTTATATTGTGACTGTATAACTCCAAACACTATATTAAAAAAGAAAAAACCTTTAAGATAGTCATCTGGGAGATTCTGAACTGTATAAATAATTATATCAAACTTTGTTTATTCTCTCATCCAAACAAACCTTCTGCATGAACACCTATCCCATCTTTACATATGGCCCAAATGTTTCTCAACAATGGAAAACAAAAATGTATCCTTGGGGTTTGTAAAGGATATAGCACAATGTCCATGGAAGCAGTTCTCTCCCAAGGAAGTCATCATTTCTGGGGAACAGAGTATGAAGAAGAAGAAGGGAATTGAAGAATGAAAAAAAAGAACAAAGGAAAGAGAACAGGCACCTCATCATCCACGGTGAAGGCTGCCTGAAATCTGACAACTTCTGAATAAAACTCAAAGCCAGAGGATGACACATAAGAGTGCTGAGCCCACAAGTGCTCTCATAGCCTCCTTTTTGGCTGGCTTGAAGGAGGTAAGCTACGACCAACCATGAAGATCAATCAGGCCAGCAGCACTGGCGGAGCAGCTCCTGCTCTGCAGTATGACATGCAGTTTCCAGTCGGGGAAGCTCCAGTCGGGGGAGCAGCATTCCAGTGGGTGGGTCTGATGTCAGGGAAGTGGATTCCATCCGACTTACAGCTGCACCAAAGGCTGACTTTGGCAGCAATTCCTGGGCTATAATTTTATAAACAGTCTTCTCTTTCCAGACTTTCAATGTGAATTTAGACCTCAGCACAGATTCCATCTCACATCCTTATTTTGTGTCATCACATTCTAATCCGATGACAAACAGTCGGTCTGAGATTTCAGTATATTACTATATTAGTGCAATTTATGTCCTGTGTGGAAGTTGATGATGTGTAAAGACTATATTGTGGACTCGCCTGGATTCTAATCCAGCACCTAAAGGGATAGGGTTGCTTTTATGGATCACAATGGCGCTTTATTATGAAATCACATGGTTAGTTTGTGGTGATGGCTTGCCAGGAGACATTGGCAGTAGCATTAATTACACTTCCCCCAAAGTGGGCCATCGCTCTGTAATTCACCTCTGAAGATCATTACTATAATTTAGCATCTAATTACACCACTTATGCTTGATGTTGTCTATAGAAATATTTAAAATATATGCACTATCTTAAACAAACAATATATGTAGAGTGGAGTGGACCCAACTGAGAAAGGGAGAAGATACCTCCATTACTCAAAAGGCTGCCACTGCTTAGCAAGAGATGTGGTGTTGGATGGGAAACCAATTAGCCAGGTGTATTCTCATTCCAAGTTTCTTTCAGTTGTTCCTTTTAAAAGAAATTTCCACAACTGGAAAGCAGTGCAGTCTCCTAGCACATCCCAGAAGAAGTAGACCTGAAACAGATGAGCTCAAGAAAAATAGAAAGGAAATCAATTTCCATTTTCACAAGCCCAAGTCTGCTCATTTTCTGAGAGGACAAATCACGCAGAAAATAGTGCCAAATTACTCATGGTTAGAGATAATTTCATGGAAAAGACAACAGATCTCCCAAATTGTTATGCTCAGGTCTATACCTGAATAGAGGTGCTTGAGGCCTGGACTGGGGCACCAGAGTGAGGACTTAAAATGCCTTAGGAAATAGTCTCACTCTTTTCCTCCTGGCTGGCTTGTTGATGTCAAGAAGATGCCCTTCCCTGGGCAGCTGCCGGGTTCTCCACAGCATTCCCTGGGGTTTGTTGTATCTCCTTGTGGCTGGTCTTTTTATCCTTGGTGAGATAACAGAGATCAAACTATGTCGTGTAGTATTACATCAAGTAGATTCTTGACAGACTCAGCTGTTTGCATGGTAGCTTCTGGTGTATAGCTTCTCGTTATTTTTGATAGATCAACAGGTATTTATTTTTCAAGCCACATCCCTTTTTGGATGTGTGAGTATATAGGGGCAGAGGGGGACTCCTTGCTAACTTTGTTGGACTTCAATACTTTTAAAAGGAAAAAGATTTCATGACTAGGACTTTCATCATGAGACATAACTCAGTCTTCTTATAAAGTTTAACAAGCAGATGTTGACTTACTGGGCTATCCCTTTTCTTTTATTTAGGATATGAAGTCAGTGAAATATCATCAGAAGAGGTATATGATAATAGTACCTTTTCTATAAGTATATATTTATATATATATATATTTTTTCTTATCAGATAGAGTTTGTCTTCATAAAGGTTTTCTTCTTAAATGAGAAAAATCTTCCTCTACTGGAAGGAAGTTGGCTTGTAAAGCTCCAGACCAACACTGCCCAAGAGATATGTAACATGAGCCACACAGATAATTTTAAATTTTCTAGTAGCCATTTTAAAACAAAAGAGTAAGGAGAGGGCAAAAATAATTTTAATAATACATTTTGTTGAACTCAACATATCCAAAATATTATTTCAACATATGATCATACAAAAAATCACTAAGGGATATTTTGCATTCGTGTTTTCCATGCTGTGTCCTAGAACTCTAATGTGTGCCAGGCATCTCAATGTGGACTAGCCCCACTCCAGGTGCTCCATAGCCCCACGTGGCTTGTGGCTACTGAATTAGATAGCTCAGATCTAGATCGAACGTTATCACCTCAACTGTTTTCAAAGTCTCTAAGATTTTGAGTGTTCAGGAACAATGTAGCCTATAGAAGCTTTATATTTTATTTTAATACTCTTTGTTTATTAAGGCACAGCATAAGTATGTATTAAGCAAGATTTCTTCTTAGTCACTTTTTTAAATGACAAGGATGCCAGTAATCCATAGTGAAACCATAAATATTACTCCTTTATTTCTCCTTTTAATGACGTGGCAGAAATGGATACCAAAAAACAAATTATAATTGCAAAACATACTTTTTATCAGTTTAGTCAAAATCATATTTTCTTAACTAAAAGAAGTCATATGATAAGTCAACTCTAGATCGAAATTTAGCCCATAGCTTAGGAAAAAATTCTAGAGGCAAGAAAGTAAAGAGATGCTAGTGGGGGCGTGAGGTACATGGAAACATGTGCTCATCAGAGGTGCAGCTGAAATCTGAGGTGAGCCCGCCCCACTGAGGAACAGGTGTACCTCACATCAGGTCCTGACTCTTCAGAAAGACTTAGGCAGATATCTAGAATCCCCTCTGCTGCAGCTGGTCCCAGGCTCATGAACGATGGTCATTATTTCCCTCCTTACTCTCAGCCGAGTGGTGAGGTGGCCCTATATCTTCCTCCCTGAGGGGTCTAGCCCTTGGTCATCTAATCGTTGTCAGGTTATGGTTCTTCCAGTCATGAGAGCACTGAGAGATGCTCTGTGAGTCTTCCAAACTCCATACACACCATCCTTTGCTGCCCCCATTCTGAAGCAGCAACCCCAGGTCCTCAAGAGGAAAGCAGTCAGTTACGCCTGCCAATATGGTAAACATTTTTGTTGCCGCAGGACCAGGCGATAATCACAGCTTTAGGGTTAGCGATCTCCATGCTGTGTTCCCACAGGAAAACACTCCTCATCCCACCTCAGCCCCTGCTGGGGCCTAGAACCTCTAATTGTGGTCATGTGATAGAACACCCAAAGTCAATCGGTGGGCCCTGGCCAGTGTGGCTCAGTTGTTTGGAGTGTCATCCAGTAACTGAAAGGTTGTGGATTTGATTCCTGGTCAGGGCATATACCTAGGTTGTGGGTTCTGTCCCTGGCCCGGTTGGGGTGTGTACGATTTCCAGTCCAGGCACGTATGGGAGGCAACCAATTGATGCTTCTCTCTCAAATCGATGTTTCTCTCTCTCCCTTCTTCTCTTCAAAAGCAATGAAAAAATGTCTTTGGGTGAGAATTAAAAAAATTTTTTTGAATCAATAGGTGGGTCACTGGGAGATTGTGGGCCTGTATATCCTAGCTATTAAAGGCATGGCACCATGCATTAAGTTCAGGTTTCATGTTTGTTTGTTTTTCATATACTATATCCTGGTGCACAGCATCCTGACCCTGCAGATAGTGAGCCCTGAGTTAGCACCTTAGTGGAAATTTAATAGGGCATTCCAGTATTCTGGTGGGTTAGCTTCCTCCCACCAATGCCATATACGGCAGCTTCAGTGGATCCCAGGGTCCCGTGCTCACATGCTCATTGTCACATCTTCTTTACTGAATAATGGCAAACATTGATCAAATACTCACCCAATAAATGAAAGGCATTATTTTAGTTAGTGAGCGAAGATGTGTGCTGCTTTGAGAGGTTATAATATGAGACTTTGACACTGTCAGGGTGATCAGGAAAGCTTCCCTGAGGAGGTGATAATTACGCCCTTTGGAGGATGTGTAGAAGTTAACCAAGGCGAAGAGGAGTGGAAACTATGGTCTAGGCAGAAGAAAAAGCATGTGTGAGCATTGTAGTCTCAAGAAAATGAAAGGTCTCCCAGTTTTCAGTAGAATTTGGGGGCATGTCGTGTGACTAAAGGAGAGAGAGAGGAAACATACCATAAAAGGGCTTTGTAGGAGTTTTGATTTCACCTTAAGTGGAACAATAAGCCGTTGAGCGTAGTTTGTATGAGGGCTGAGTTGTGTCAGGCAGTGGGGATAGAGGTAGAGAATCAATTTTGTAAGTGAACTTCATAAAGCCCCCCTGGCTGCTGTGTGGAAAAGGCATCAGAAACCATGAGAGAGAAAGTGTCCAGGTGGAAGCTGATGGTGGCTTGGCCCACAGGAAATACTCAGTAAATCATAGTTGTTGGAATCATTATTGTTTTTCCATAAGGTAGAGGACTGGCTTGTGCTGGTTGGAAAGTATGAACTTATTTTGGATTTTTGTGGCTTCTTTGCTCTTTCGGGAGCAAATGGGCCCCTGTGAAGACCTGGGATTGGAGGAGAGAGAAGCAGAGGCACAGCATGTGGATATCAATTCCATTGAGCTGGCACCTGTGCTCATTTGTAAAGTCTGTAACTTGGACCCAAGGCACTACTTTATTACTATTACTATCATTATTACTATTTTATCCTCACTTGAGGGCATGCTTATTGATTTTAGAAAGAGGGGGAGGGGAAAAAGAGGGAGAGACCGAGACAGAGAAACATCAGTGTGAGAAACATTGATTGGCTGCCTATCACATGCGCACGACTGGGACCCAAACCCTCAACCGAGGCAAGTGTCTTGAGGGGGAATGGAACCTGTGACCTTTTGGTTTGTGAGACAATGCTCCTAACAACTGAGCCACACCAGCCAGAGCAAAGCGCTGGTTTCTTAATCTAGTGCTGCCCACTGCTGAGTGGTCATAACCACAGCAGAAAATCGGATAAACGCGATGGAGTGATTTGGATAAATCCTGGAGTAAAAACAGGAGAGTTAGCACAAAGTTTTCCCCTTTAATCTCTAATCTCTTTATTTTTCTAGGGGTCTCAGGAATGAAAAAGATTTTCACCTTTCAGTGCAGATGGTGGGTCACTAATCACATCAGGCTATTTCTGGGTCTTGAGGCCCACTCTGCCCCAAACACAGTCCTCCCACTTACCCCCCTTCCATCAGTAATGAATACTTTTTAGAACCCAAATCAATTCATGAATTACTTGCTCCAGAAGGTCTTCTCTGACCAGCTCACCAGAACCAGGCTGGGTTGCTGCCTGTCTTCTGTGTTCCCACAGTTCCCTCTGCTTACGTCCTTCTTCACTACCTCTCTTCACTGGACTTTCTGATCATGTCACTCTCCCTGGGCTGTGACCACTTTGATGATAGGGGGTGGCATCTCATTCATTTTTGTATCCATAGCACCTAGCATGGTGTCAAAAACTCAAATACAGACATGGATGAATAGTTGGAAGAGATTGTTGAGAAATATCATCTGCATTTAGAAAAAATGTGGGTAGGTGGGACCTAGAGTCAGGCAAGAGGAGAAAGCTTGTCTGGGGAGGGACAGCAAGATTGGTCTGGTGTGCTGGTGATGGGATACTTATGTAGATGTTTGATGTCTTTTCTGTCCCTTCACAATGTTGACCTCTCTTCCTGCTGGGTTCACTCCACATCACATTCCGACACCTCAGGCTTCACTCATCACACCCTGCAGTCTGGTCCCAGGGTGATGTCAGTGCGGTCAGAGTTGAGAGGAGGCAGAGGCCAGGTGAGAGAGGTGAGGTCCCGTACTCCCCTATTGGGGTTGGCCTTGCTGATCATGGGTAAGGATCAAAGTGGTGGTTATCAAAACTGAAGTTAGCCAATGGTTTAAAAAAACTTTTAGAAACTGAAGTCATCTTATTTTCTTTATCGAATTGGTATATATGGATAGAATACCAGGTCAAAAATGTAAAGAGCAGGTAGTAACTGTGGTGATAACAGATGGAAGTTCCCAGCTTCCATCTGGTGGTTTCAGTTCCCAGGTCTGCTCCTTCTGCCTTCAGTTGTCCTAAAGCAGGCACGTCAGGGAACCTGTCTCTAACCTCAGTCTGTTGATGGAGATGATGCTAATTCTTTCCTGACAGAGATGTTGTGAAGATGAAATGAAATAATGCTCATTTAGCACAAGGCCTGGCACATGGTAAACCTGGAAAAATGTTAGCCAAAGCTATTATAATAGATTCATTTGCATTCATGCAAATGTATGTTTTAAATAGTTTTGCTTGCTTAGGGGTTTTACATCTGAATCTTTACAAGGATCATTCACATGCATAAATTTCTTAAATTGTACTCCATATTTATTATTATAATTCAGCAGATAAATATAAAGCTGAGTATAACTTAGAAGAGAATCTTCATTTTGCTTCAATCCATTTTATCTTTTGATTCAGAAAAATATATACTATACTTCTTTATCCTTTGAAATTAATCAAAACTGCACTTGTTCAATTTATCCAAACCCAGTGGTTCTCAGTAGCATTATCTCGACTGGGAGAAATAAAATCAGTGTAACTTTACCTCCTTCTGCTTTATTTGATATGCCTAAACCTAGCAGCTCAGGGGAGCCATGTTCCTGCTAGGTGGGCAGAACGACCTCTGTTTTAGCTCCTGGCAAATATAGACATCTCTTTCAGGAAGAATAAAGATTGGATAAAATAAGTCATTTCCCATAATTGCATTTGCAGACACTGTTAGGTTTTCTGCAAGGCAGTCCATTCATGGTTCAGACTAAAGGGAACATGCTGCACTGGAGAAAGTACAGATTAGGAAGCTGGAATACCAGTTCTAATCCTTACTAGCTGTGAGATCTTGTGCAAGTCACTTCATCTCCTCACATTTTATTCTAATGTGAGATGAAGACAAAACAATCCCCTCTCTGTTGTAAATACTGATGGAGATTTTACCATTTTTGAGGGTATTATGTACATCAACCACTTCTGTCCCTGAAGGATAGGCTTTTTTCAGGCATTCTAAGATTCAAGTATGTTTATATATCAAAGGAGCACAGAATTGGTGGTGTCAGAAATCATGAGACCTATTTATCTCATACGGGCTGTAAATCCAATGGTGGGATATGTGTATATATATTAAATTCTTCATTTATTAAAATGGAGCAAACTTTTCTTCAATGCAGACTACAAATAGTTCTTTTCAGAGTGAGTTTGCTGAGCATCAGGAATCTCACTTCTTTTGGGGAAAAAATTCTATAATACAATAACATTTTTACCCTTTCTAGTTCTTCCAACAGAGTTCATATTTTCATTTCACTGTGTGATTCTGAGAAACAATTATCCTATTATTTGGGCGAGCAGCTCATCAGTAACTTTCCTCAAAGTCTCCCTCTGTCCTGGGAGACTGACTTCTGTTATTCTCAGAAGCTCCATCTCTGAGCTTTTTTCTCTTGGCCAAGGGTATAAATCAAGAAGCCAGTTCAACTTGGAATTTAGTCCTTAGCTTTAGTTGCTGTGAGAAACATCCTGGATTATTTATAACTATGGGCGTCCAGGTTTTCATCACCACAGACGGTTGAGTGTTTGAGAGCATTCACCTTTAAGATATCCAGAATACAAGCTGTTGATCCTCTGTGGATTGTAAATTTCTAGAGTTGGGCTTCTTGGTTCTTGTTGGCAAGGCAAGTTTTATGATCACCATTATATTACTCCTATGAAATGTAGGGAAGCTGGGAACGTCCTTCCTATTAGGGAGTCTTGCCTTGACTTTCATACCAATAAAGTTGTTTTTAGACTGGAGTTCATCCTAATAAGCATCTTGAGAATTGCATCTGAACTAAGAAATATTTCCCCCTCTGTCTTCCCTAAGCCTCAGAATCTCAAGCAGCCTACATGCTTTGAATTGAAGACAAGGCTTACAGCCTAACAGCATTTTTATCACCTTCCATCAAGCAGAAAAGCCTCCAGGTGGATTAAGCTGAGTGTGTAAGAAGCTTACAAGGTAGCAGATGTCAAGCCTCAGTAAAGGTCATTCTATTAGGGCTATTCCTTTTCTGGGCACAATTTCCTCCTAGACTGTTGTAGACCTGGGAAGGAAGACTTGATATTCTTCCACACCTCTGGAATGCTTAAGGGGAAGGGCTGTGTGTGACAGATGTGCTCACCGTTTATGGATCTAAGCTTCAAAGGGGCAGCATGTAAAAAGACAATGGAATACAAATGGGAAAATGTTACTTGAGAAATTTTTCCTAGTAAGAGACACTAAGGATTACTGGAATGTGACGCTGCTTTGGTTCCTCGTTAAAGCATCTTTCTCTTTTACAGAAACACACATTTCTTCATCAGAAAAAGTAAGTTAGAAGTCCACATATGGTTCCATCTGGGGAAGAATGATTTAGGAAAGTTCCCCACCATCTAACCAGGATTACAGTATAAAGCTCTTACCAAGTCAAATATGGCACAACAAGTTGTTGAAGGGATGCACAGAAAGCACTAAAGGTGGGGGAAGCATTGTAAGTCAGCTTTAGTAAACTCTAAGAGCCAAGCTCCACACTGTGGTGGTAAGCTGCACAATAGTAGAATTGTTTTAGGGGTATAAAAACTCCAAGTAGAATTTTGGCTTGATGCTCTGGCTCAGTTGAATCGAGGAACTTTGGCCAAGTCGTGGCTGTTGATAGGTCGTCACTCACTGGTGGGCCATTGAAGTAATGTGATTAATCCTGCCACTTATCAGTCACAACGATTCTCTTGTCACGAGTACAAGTGCCAGGATTGTAGTGATGGATGGGGGTGAAACAGGGTGCATTTCTCAAGTTGTTTAGTCAATCAGTGTCCAGTTGCATAGCACTCTGTTTTCCTGGTCCCAACTCTTTCAAAAAGCCTGAATTTCCATCAGACAACCCAGGTTAATGTCAAGTACAAATGGGTTCTCCATAAAAACATTTGACTAATTCATTGCCTAGATCTTAACATTTGTGGCCAAATTTCCAGTCTTCCCCAATAACTTCTTGTTGGAAAATGTCAAAATAGGGGAGACATCAGAGACTTCTGAGTCAAACTATTTCCTCCCACACACCTGAGTCATGGGTCAAGAGTTTTACCAATTTTCTTTTTAAGATTTTTCCTAGTCTCCCATCTAAAAGGAATATAGTGCCAGATGGGTGGCAAATAGGGATGTGATTAGGAACTAATTTTTATTCTTTTCATGTTGGATAATCTTATTGCCAGGGATTTTCATTTACTGTCTCTGAATAGAGATCTGGTATTTCAGAGGAAGTGGAGGTGGTAGGAAAGAATGTCTTTACATTGCAACATAAGACCTGTCACAATCTGGTGAGTCCTTGGAGTGTCTTGCTTAAAAGGGTTCTTGTCACTAGGACTACTCACTGGAGCCAAGCCAGTTCCCTGGGGAAGGCTGGTGTCTGCTACTCGCAGAGCTGGCTGTCAGGTTGGTCCTGTGTGTTTGTAATTAACTACAATGTCTGGATGTTGATAGAGTGAGTCTGGCCAATGGTTCCCCTCCAAAAAGGGGTTTCCTGGCTAGCTCTCCTGTGTCAGAAATGCCAAAGTGGGAGTTGCTTGGAGACTCCAGAGATGCAGATTTGTTTGGCTGAGCTCCAGTTGTGAAGCCAAGTGCCGAGAAAGCAGATCAGAGACCAAACCTGAATTGGAATCAGTGGGCTTCTCCAACCACTTGGCTCCTCTGCTTTCCAATGTTATGTTTAATGTTTTAAAGCATATTTACTAAACATGTCACTAACAATTGCCAGTTTTTAGTCTCTCACCACTCTTCCCTTAACGGTTTTGCCTTTCCTTTGCGTTAGTGTGGCAGGCTGTGTTTGCAGTGTGTGTACGTGTGTGTTCATGTGTATGCAGGCATGTTTCAAGCTACACAGATTGGGAAATTTGTTTTTACTAGCTCAGTAGCTTGTTTACAGCATTGACTTCTTATGAACCGGGTAAATAATTGGAATTCCTCACTTTTCCCATCAAAATATTCTCGTCTTTTGAGAAAGCTGAGCTTAGGTTACATGTCAATCACCACAAATTATTTTGAACTTGGACTCATGCAAGATGGATCTTTTTCTGGAATTGTTTTTAAAGAACATTTTTCCTTTGTGGTTTAGTTCCTGGAGAATACAGACACACGTCACCTATTAGGAAATAAATGGTTTTGAAAGTTTTGTTAATTATTTGAACATTAGTATGGGGTGAAGTTGAGATCCTTGATCTTCCCAGTTCCTGCCTCCCTCTTTCTCTTTATCTCTATCTACACTACTCCTCCTTATATATATCTTTTACTCCAGTCATTTTCTAGCTTCATATACATCCCTGAATGTATCATGCTGTTTTTTGCCAACTTGCCTTCACATATTGTAATAGTTCCCTATGGACACTGTAACAACAAAAACGTGGTGGCTTAAACAGCAGAACTTATTCTCATAGTTTTGGAGGCCAGAAGTCCAAAATCCAGGGTCAGCCGGTTCATTCTCCCTTTGGAGGCTCTAGGGGAGGATCCCATCCATTCCTACTCCAATTTCTTGTAGCTGCCAGCCTTCTCTGGCTTGTGATCACATCATTTCAATCTCTGCCTCTGTGGTTACACTGTCTTCTCCTCTTCTGTCAATCTCCCTCTGTTCACCCTTCACGAGGATACTTGTGATTGCATTTAACACCCACCCAGATAATCCAAGATAACTCTTAACTTAATCACACCCACAGACCCCTTTTTCCACATACAGGAATATTTACATGTTCTGGGGATTTGGACCTGTATATCTTTTGGTGGTGGTGGTGGTGGGCGGGGGGCATTATAAATCTACCACACACATGCCCGAGATCCACTTTAACCCTCTTCAGTCCTTTGTCACTTAGTGCTTCTCAGACTATCTCTGATGAAACATCTTTAAAAAAAAAAGTTATATTTCAATTTCTTGTGGATTGATACTTTTTCAAAATTGCATGTTTGGAGTTCGCAGCAATACCAAATTGCTATAAAATTTTCCAAATTCCTCTCTTATCTTACATCAGACAAGTATCAAAACATTTGAAGACTGTCACCAGTCCATAGACTTTGAGTACCAGTGATTAAAAGGCTCCTGCTCATTCAAGTACCACCTTTCCCAGGAATCCTCTGGCTCACTATTTTGAGCTTGAGTCTATTGGCCACGACCTAAGCTCCCGTGGTTCCTCAGATACTTTATTTTGTTCCTTACCACCTAGCTCTTAATTATGTGCTTTATCCTCTAGCCTTAAGTATCTTAAAGAACTAAGACTTTGAGCCTAGGATAGATCTTGATTTATAAAATGCTCAATAGATATTTTTGGAATGAATGAGTGAGAGACACATGGAGTCTGGAAGTTGGATATAAGATAAACAAAAGTAGAACTTGTTTTGGAAAATGTAAGAAAAGGATGACATTAAAGAAACTGATAGGAGTCTAGGGGGGCATGGTGGGTTGCCAAAATGGTCACAGATTCTCCCCATGAGGAAGGGAAATCTATTTCTTTACCCTTTATATAGCAGAAATGACATGAGTTCTGAAGTAACATTCAGAGTCTTCAGAGCCTATGTTACCCTCTTCCACCATATGAACACATCTGGCTTAGCCTCCTGGAGGATGAGACACCTTGCAGAGAGAAGTACCAGCCATCCTTTTGAGCCCTTCAGATGTGCATGAGCCCAGTCAAAAATAAGCGAGCCCAGATCAATCCAGAAGAATCACCTGGCTGAGCCCAACTGGTAATACACAGAATTGTGAGCTAAATGAAATGGTTATTGTTTTAAGCCACTGAGGATGGTGATTTGTTACACAGCAAAAGCTAACTGGTCCAGACAGAAATCAAGAATGGGACATGAAAGTTAGTGAACAGTGGTCCTCTGGCTGCCCTCAGGGCAGAATAGGGATGGGTTCAAACTGTGACAAGAAGGATTAGGATTACGGATTAACCAATATTTTTTCTTTGAAGCACAGAAATTTAGCACAGAGCCATTAAATTCAACCTATTTTCTACTATGAGACATTAGAAAATTAACATAGCCAGCAGGAGGGTTTCACACAGCTGTAACTTGGTTCTCTGGCCACAGAGCAGAAGGGCACTAACTGATCCACAAGGAGCTTAATTAAAGTCAAGCCCTGTTGTCATTAGAAACGGAGTCAACAGGCAGCACTTGACTGTGTCCAACTGTACATAAACTGACAATGAGTTAGATAGAAACTTGCAAACAATATCAAAGAGAGGAAAGCACTTGAGAAATGCAGCCTTCAACGTTGATAACTGCAGTCAAACTTGTGCTCCTCCCTCATGGGTCATGTGGTCATTCTCTAATTCACCCCTTCCACAGATATGTTCTGTGCACCTCCCATGTGCTGGGCATGGAGCTAGGTACCCAAGGTTCAGTGGTGAGTAGAACAGACACAGACCCCACAGATCTTCCAGTTTCTCAGGAAAGTCAACCCAAGAGGCAACTATTAAGCTTTGAAGCTTTTTTTTCTTTTTCAGACACATCCAGCAGACCTTTCTGCTTCTATGATGATGCCTGACATCCTATATAAACAGCCTCTTTCAAGCCCTTGGCATCTGCATCTTTCAGCATGACACATAGATTGGTTCATGAGTAGTCTGAAATCAGCCGTTCGAAATCATGCATCATGAAGTTATTGATGTGGGCCATGACTAAATCAGGGAGAGTGGAGTCAGAGGTGTGAGAAAAGAAGTAACACATCAGGGAGAGGCTTTTATGGGCTTACAGGTGAGCTTATTTGTGCCAGGTTATGGTGCACATTTTTAACTTCTGCTAGAAAACATCGGAGCCCTGGAGATCACAAATCAGATATATTGCATCCAATGTTAAAAACATCTCATAATTTACCACAGTAAATCAATCAGTGTGTTCCTAGAAATATTGGAACTGAAACAAGAGTTGAGCGAAAGCAGAAAAATCTCTAGAGCTTTAGTTGGCTTAAAGGTATTTCTTGACATATTGAATCCCAGCAGCTAGAACACTTTGAAAAATGTTCTTCCAAGTGATGGAAAAATGGCTTCCAGAAAGTTGTTTATTACTTGGTAGAAGAAACCGTTTGTCAGATCAGGAGACAGTCAGCCATCAAGTACCTAGGGGCCAATGATTCCAACTCTGTGCTTTACACAGTTCTTTGATCTTTGTGTCCATTTCACACCTTAGAAAACTGCCATTCAAAGCATTGCTAAGGAAGACAGGACATCTAACTCAAATCAGCTAAAAATTAAGTGTATTAGTTTTCAATAGCTTTAAATAACTTAAATAGCTTCGTGAGAGAGTGGCTTCAGCTGTCTGACATAGGCTACCGTATACATGTGGCTTTATTTATTCTGCTTTCCAACAATAGGGAACCAGGAGTAGGTGACCAGAATACAGTCTTCCATTTCTCTCATTATTTTCACTTCGAGGTTTTTAGGTATTTTTAGCATAATCACCAACCTCCAAAAAAAGTTCTCACTAGGTGAAGTTGAAAGACCATGGGACCACTTGTTAGGAAATAGACTTCTACTCTGGGCGGTAGGATCATTTAACCTCTCAATTCTTGGTTTCCATATCTAAAAAATAGGCACCAAATAGTGGATTCTAGTCCTTGTGGTGGGCTAACACTAATAGGGTGTAACACTAATTAACAGAGAAGAGGGGTACTTTATAGACATTAAAAGCACTGTGTAAATGTAACATTTTAAGTTTGAAACTCTTGCTATGATACTCTTTGGAAACTAGTTCTGAAGCTGCTCTGAACGTTGATCCAGGGGTGACATGAGGCTGCGGAGGGCTGGCTGTGGGCCCTGTCGTTCCATGTGTGAAAGTGCGTCCCCCTCAGGGCTGACGTCTTTCTTCTTTTTTTGGCGTCAGGCCTCAGCCTCTCACCTTCCCCTGGCTGGCAGTTGTCCACTGGCTGTCTCCTGAGAAACCCTGACTGGCCCAACTTCCTAATTCACAGCCATGGCATTAAACTTGGGAATTATAAGATGACTTTTTTCAAGTCACCATATTCAGTGTGCACACAGCACCTTCTAGCATTTGGCATCTCAGGAACATTTTACCAAATGTCATTGTTGCATCAATTTCAAAATCAGGAGTTTTCTTTAATAAGAGGACACTGTTGAGAATGAATCCTCATTTTCCTTTAAAATCATTCTCCTTCGATGAGGAAACCCCTGTGGACACCGTTTTTGCTCTGTCCTTTAAACTGCAGAAGAAAACACATGTGCATGCAAACAGACACCAGGAAAAGGAAATGCTCCATTATTAGAAACTAAAACGGATTATGTCAATCTACTACATTAAATAAATAAATAAAACATCTGTTTCTTAATGGCTCCACGTTAAACACACTGTAAACGAGAGGGGCTGTTGGAGCAAGGGCAAGGAGACCTCTGCTGCGCACTTGAGTGTGACCATGGAAAACCACTTAACCCTCTGAACGTCAGTATATGAGGGGCTGAGCTCAGTAATATTCATGAGATTCCTTCCAACTTCAATATTCGATTTTGATACCAAGAGCAATTCCGGTTTACTACATTGTTTGGGTTTCTCCGTGTTGCTTAAGATCTAAGAAATCAACCCCGTGTCCTTCCCTCCCTCCTTTCCTTCCTTCTGTAAGAATAATTTTCTGAGTGTCTACGATGTTGACAGAGCACATTGCTAGGAGAGGTGATACAGCAGTGACAACGACATACCAGTCTCGCCCTCACGCATCTCGTATCAGTGACCCAAAGGATAAGTGATGAATCCAGAAAGTCTGTGGAGACATGGTGGGTCTCTGCCAGGAAGGCTCCTGCTGTCTTGGAAGGCAGAAGGTGACAGTCTTAGGAAGAGTCAAGATAGGTCCCTGCCTGGTCATTTAGGCAGGATTTTAGCTTTTAATTTGTGTTGTTCAACATGAGGTTTACCTTTAGAGGCTGGAAGGCAAAGGCTAGACCATGCTTTAATGGGTACCTGTCACCCAGCTCTTCTTTCCCGTAGTCTCCTTTCTAATCTCTATTGGAGGGGCAGATGGAGAGATCAGGTGTCCTTCTGACCGGGTCACAGAGCAATAGGAGCCACATTTCCTGTTTGTTCGGGGAGGACACTGAATGCGCCTTCCCCTCCCCCAGCCACAGGGCTCTGTGTGGTTGCAGATGATGAACCAGAGAAACTACTTGTGTTTTAAACAGCTGCAGAGTATGAAAAATCTTCATGCAAAGAGGCTTTGTCTTTTATCTTGATATTCTAAAGAAGGTAAAGATAAGACAGTTCTAGATGTGGTTGGATAAAATCTCCTGAAACATTGATCTGAAACTTATGATAATCTTTTGCCAAACGAAACTGGCCTGAATTCTTCAAATCAGATGCCATCCAGCACCTCCAGGAGTGCTTCCAGCTCCGAGAGAAGGTGGCATTCTGCAGCTTCACTTGCCACACAAAGGGTCGTCATCAATATCAACTGGAGGTTCGTGTCCTTCATTTCATAATCCAGCTCCATGCGCTTGTGAAGCAAGGCCTCTGCGAGCACTAAATGAGTTAGCAGGTGTAGACAGCTTAGCACGGTACTTGGCACACAGGTATGTAGCAAATTGTAGGAACTGATAGGTATGCAGGTTGTACGTGCATCCCTGTGCCATTGGATGTCACAAAAATGCTGAACTGATTTTGTTTTTTGGAAGTAAACATAGACTTTATTTTATTTGTGTGATTTTTTTAAAGTATAAACTGCATGTTTTTCACTTTATGATACTAGTCAGATATTCACACCTCAAAATACCATTGCTTCCTGCACTTGCTATGGGGCCAGAAATTCATCACTGGACTTCCCATGGTTAGAGATTTAAAATTTTCCGGTTTTCAGAATTCTTTTGGGTATTCTTTGGAAGAGGAAAAAAACTTTAGCTTTTTTAAACCAACATCTAATAAGACAGTTGGGAAGAACAAACTAAATCATTCCTGAAATCAGCCTTTGAATACAGTTGTGGTCCAAGCGGGAATACAGAAATTGTTATCTATTGAGAGATTGCCGTGTATTAGAACACTATTAGATATTCTCTCCTGATATTTAAGTCATATAACATCCCTGCCAGTAAATGTAGTTATGTCCCTTTTAGTAAATGAGAATATTGTGACTCAGAGGGCTTAAGTATTAATCTTTAGTGTTTCTATGGTTAGGTGTTAGAATTTAGAATTAGGTTTGTCTAATTTCATGGTCCAAACTCTTTCCCATACTTCCTTCCAAAGCGGGGAGAATGGAGAAAAGAAAAGAGGTTAGGTCGGAGTGGGAAGGGTCATAAGGCAGACCTGGCGTTTGTTTAGGACAAGTATTGGGGTTAAAAACATACAAACAAATAAACAGGAGAATATACTTGTCTTAGTCTGCTTGGGCTGCCATAACTAAACATCATAGACTGGTGGCTATTGTCTACTTACAATGGACATTTATTTCCTCACAGTTATGGAAGCTGGAAGTCTGAGTTCATGGTGCCAGCATTGTTTGTTCCTGGTGAGGCTTCTCTTCCTGGCTTGTAGGTGGCCACCATCTCTCTGTATGCTCATATGACCTGTGAGCAAGAGAGAGAGAGAGAGAGAGAGAGAGAGAGAGAGAGAGAGAAATGAGAGAGAGGGAAAGAAGAAGAGTGAGCAAGCTCCCTGGCGTGACTTCTTAAAAAGTCACAAATCCTGTTGGATGAGGGCCTCATCTTTGTGACATTTAACTTTTATTACCGCCTTATAGCCCTTATCTTCCAATACAATCACAATGGGAGTCAGGGGCTTCAGCATATGAATTTTGGGGGGACACATTTCCATCCATAGCAATATGTTTCTCTGAGTTAATGCTTGTCTATGTCTACCTTATTTTTATATCTCCAATGCTTAATATGATCCCCATAATAAAACTCAGTAACTTATTTTGAATGAAATAATAAATGAATGAATAAAAGCAATTGGAGGTCTTTTCTTTCCAAGAGACTGTAAAAATTGATGCTAAGGTATAATTGGATTGTAAAAAGAACTTTCAGCAGGTTAATTTTCTTTAAAAATTTCATGAGAGTTTTCATTAAACACCTTACGTGATATTTAGTTTTAATCCAGAGCAGGATTTCTGAACAGGGACACTATAGACATTATGGGTTATTTAATTCTTTGTTGTGAAGGCTGTACAGTGCCTTGTACAGTGTTTAGAGTGTCCCTGGCCTCTACTTGTCTGCCCCAGTCATGACAATAAAAATTGATTCCAGACTTTGCCAGATGTCCCCAGGTGAGCAGGTGGGGGTGGGGTGGGGTGATAGAAAATTCATTTGAGAACCACTGACTCAAGTTCTAGACCACAGTTATGGATCTTAGAAAGTCTTCCCAGTTCCAAACCACAATCTACTTCAGCCTCATTGAGGTAGATTATGAGGCTTGAAGAGCCTCCCCTGATTTCCCTTTGTTGACTGCTTTTACCTCTTACTGTGGGCTAAGCCTCAGGTGCATTCACAGGGCATCCTAACCTCCACCTCCCTTGATCATCTGTCCTTCTGCTGTTCCTCTCTTAACAATTCCTAGTCTTAAGAAGTGTATATGCTCTGCTTCTGCTCCCAGTTAGGTAAAGTTCAGTTGAATAAGCAACAAATATGGCATCTTAGATAGACTTCTTCTTGGTTCTGTTACAACATATGCTCTCTTATCTCAACTAAGTAGTGCTGGTGCAGCTTGCTTCCCAACTTCTAATGAAATTTCACTCTCAGATCCTATCATCAAGTTAACACTCTTCTGCATCTTTGCTTAAAATAGCAAGCCTTTGACTTGACTGCTCTTAACATCTGTCTCCTCTCGAGGGACCTTCTCTCTCTGTTTTTAAATTTGCTCTGAGGACAGTCCATTCTCTTATCTAAGGCACTCTTGGTCTTCTTCCTGGTTACCTTATTCACATTATGGCCCCCACTCCAAGTTTCCTTGCCCTTACTTGCATCTGCAGTAACTCCCATTCTACTTGTCTTTTCCTCTGTTTCTGAAAATTTGCTTAGTTTTCTCTACTTTAAATTAAAAAACAAGAATTTCTCTCCCTAACTCAGTGGTTCTCAATCAGGAGAAATTTAACCCCTGGTGGACATTTGACAATGTCCAGAGATATTTTTTTGGTTGTTATAACTGGGTGCTACTGGTGTCTAGTGAGTAGAAGTCAAGGGTGCTGGAAAACATCCTAAAAAATCACAGGACATTTCCCTCCCAGCCCTTAAAAAGACTTATCTTGCTTCAGATGTCAACAGTTCCTAAGCTTGAGGGTGTTCAACTCTACAGGTCCCTGGAGATACGACATCACTTCTGATCTTTCCTTTTTAACTTCTTAGGAGAATCATACTGCTCTTGTTTATGGCTCAATAACACTTATTCCTTAATCTACTGCAATCTAACTTCCTCCCATTAGTCACCAAATCATCAAGTCACATGACCCCAGTTGACCCCAGTCCAGCCATTATCTTCCCAAACCCCTCTGCAGTGAGTGATGCTCCCTTCTCAGCTGGTAGCTTGGGAACTCAGGGGAGGCTCAAGGGATCCTGCATCCCAATGGCTGAAGCAGACTGGTTATGTGGAATTGAGATGTCTTCTAAGATCCATAGTACACTATGGTCTAGATCCTACAATCTAGACCAGTGAATCTCAAGTGAATTTGTTATCCTCCACCCCAGCCTATGGACATTTGTCAAAATGTGGAGACAATTTTCACTGTAATGTTTGGGGTTGGAGGTTTGGAGGGGGCACCACAGGCATCTAGTGGTTGGAGACCAGGGATGCTGCTAAACGTCCCACAGTTTCCTTCCTTTCCACTCATCTTTGGACTCCTTCTTTGGCTCTCTCTTGTCTTTATCTTCCTCCAGTCTCAGAGATCTGTTTCCATTAATTCTACATTCTCTTCTCCTCCTCCTTTTTTTCTTATCTACCCTGATGGTTTGTAAACTTATCAAGAGCATTTTAATCATTCTAGACACTGGTAATACCTTGGAGGATGCCTCAACAAATATTTGTGTGCTTTAATCAGTATTAACTACATATATGTCTATTTGTAAAACAAAACAAAACAAAAAAACAGCATTCAAACCTCACAGAAAACCCTTGAGCAAACTTTGAGCTTTTCTCTATCTTGTGGCTTATCTTATCTAACTTGCTCTTTGATGGTAAGATGGGCCTGTGGAAAGCTGCCAGGAGAGGAAGACCGAACTTGTTTAGCTGCTGACACTACCGCTAAGGAGCTGGGTGACCTCGCTATATCCAGCATCAGTCTTGGGCACGTTTCCTGATCTGTAAAATAAAGGTCCCTAATGCAGACGGACATCCAGATTCTTTCCGACTCCAAATTTCTATGATCCTAAATAGGAAACTCATAAAATTCAATCCCTGGTAAATCGTGTTTTAATTCAGCAGGTTTGTAAGTAGAAAGACATTCTTAAGTTGATCTAATCAATTAATAAGCAGCCACATTCTATGGGTCAAATGCTGTACTTAAGCATATGTATGTATTTATTTATAAGAAACACATATGTGTATATATGTGTATGTGCATATGTGAGTGTGAGAATGTGTATTTTTTAACTCCATCATGTAGAATTTGGTTAAAACCAGGTTTTCTTTATTAGAGGAAATGTTTCAGTGGCATTCCAAGTGAGTTAAAAGAAGTTAATCACAAAGACATAAATCAGCCTTAACAATTGTGTAATAGATAATGGCAATGCAATAAGAGGAAATTTAAGAAATAATCAGAAATTATGTGGTTTTCCCCCCAATGAAGCCCATGTTAAATTAACCAGTAAACCTTGAAACCAGATATACCTGGTGATTATTTCATGTTATCTTGTGTTTTTAAAAATGGTTCCAAAGTAGTAGATTTATAGCAGCGCAGAATCCCACACTGTTGCAATGCTGTCTTCAATTCAGCCACTTCATATTGAAATTTCACACACAATAATTGGCTGACCTTCACAGCTATGGCAGAAACTAATTAAAGCTGTAAGGCTGTGCTAGCAATGCTTTTGTGTGAAATGTGAAGTTTGGTGATAATGAAATATGGGGTGCAGATGTTATTGTCTTAGATAGACTATGCCCTTGGTTCACACTAATGAAGAACAGCAATTATTAAAAAGTACTTTTACCCATTAATTATTTTGTGTTGTGATAGTAGAAATAAAAACACGGTGGCGTCCCTCTTACCAGCTCCTCCCAATGTAATTTTGTGGAACTTTACCAGCTGACTTCTGTGTTATTCGTCATCCTGTTTCCTCTCTCTTTTCCTACTGATCTTCAGACCTTTGGGAGCCACCAGCAAGGACCTGGCTGGGTTCAGAAAGCAAAGGGTAAAGGGCAACCTAAAAGTGGTCACCCATAAAGATTTTTAGACAGCTGGAGGATTAAATAAATGAAGCTTTTTGGAAATAACTTTACACGCCAAACAGAGATGTCGGTAGAAATGCGGGGCCCTCCACATGGTCGGTGTACGATAGACAAAGGTCACTGCTGCTACTGAGGTGCAAGCGCAGAAATAAAGCAGGCATGAGCTCTGGTTCTTGGTTGTTAGGAGGCTGAGTTTCTATTAATAGGTCAGTGTGACTTGCAGGACTTCCACTGGGTCAAATATAACAAATCACAGATTTGCAACAATTGAAGAAAAAACGCTAGACTAAAGAAAGGCACATTGTATAGTTAAGTCTTAGCTTTTCATGGGCTAATGATCCAGTCTGTTTCTCTTTATCTCTCTCCTCATTAATGTTTGGCCACTCAGTTCTCACTAACAGGGTGGAGATGGAAGACACATGAGTTAAACTCAGATTGGTTCATTGTCCTACTTGGGCAAGGAGATTGAAATTATGTGCCAAAATAAAATTTTACAATTACAATTGTGTAATTTTCTTCATTGTCTATGTTCCATACTATCCATGTCTTCCTACATTGGCATCTGAAGGCATTATCTAGGAGGTGCTGGGTATTTTAAACACAGCAAGGATGAGGGCAGAAGAAGCAGTAGTGGGTGTGAGCATCACTGGACCATCTCACCTCAGGTCAGGCAGGGAGACATAGTGGCACTTGGGAGGAGAGGGTTAATGGTCACAGAGGTATGACAGGAGAGGAAGATGTACTGTAGGGTTTAGAGGCAATATCTTTATAACATTTTGGGCTCCGTGTTTTTGATGGTTGCGCTACTTGTCAATATCTTTAGTCCTTAAGTAAGAGAATATTCAGTAAGACTCTAACTGAATTCGAGGAGTTATTAACATAGCTAGTGATGGATAAAATGACTGCTGATACTATGTGTCTTTTCATTTTGGGGAACAGGTGAACATTTCTATACTCGTTTGAAGGACAGTTTGTATTTTGTTAGGTGGAAACATAAATGTTGAGTCGCCGTGAAGAAGTTTGGTCTGCCCTCACAGGTAGACTGTACCTCTCAGCTCCAAATCCACCCTTCATTGTCAGCTTTTAACAATGGTCATTTCTCTCTTATCAGCTTGTGCAATATTAACATTTTTAGAAGAGGGCACTACAGGGACACAAGAGAGGCAACGGATTTTCTTCCTGGTTCCAGTATGTTATCTGCTTGCTCCCACAGTGTAATGTGGCGAGGAGCTCACAGGGCACCCACTCGTGGGGCTCAGCACAAGCAAGTTGCTAATGAGCCCCTTGCATGACTTCTCCCAGCAGCCCACGGGGCAGCTTAGCAAAGAGTTCCTCCAGTGCAGCAAACTTCTCCACCGTGCAGTGGGTCATGGTCGTGTGCTCTTACAGGGGGACTGGATCTCAGCCCTTGAAGGAGAAGGGGCTTCACTGGGTCCTCTGCCTCAGCACTGGAGGCAGTGGCTTCCCCCTATAGCTGCCATTTTTGGAGATAAGATGCTCTGGAATCTCACCACTTCCTAGTAGGTAAGAGCTACTTATTCTTAGTAGGAAACCCCCATTTTTAGTTAATAATCTTTTTCATTAGCTTTCCTTATTCAAATTATGATGCAGTGTCTGTCTCCTGGTTGGAATCTGACTAATTCAATGATCCTCCCACCTTCAGTTCAATATTTTATAAAACAAATAAATGAATTCCTTTGCTATTATGACTGGTTGAATTAAATATGAAAAGGGTGCTAGGCAAGGAGCTATTGGTGATAGTAGATATAGTAGAATATAGGAG
This sequence comes from Macrotus californicus, assembly GCA_007922815.1. Lineage (NCBI taxonomy): Eukaryota > Metazoa > Chordata > Mammalia > Chiroptera > Phyllostomidae > Macrotus > Macrotus californicus. The sequence continues at coordinate 2,988 of VMDR010010676.1, read as the reverse complement.
ATCATAATTGAAACAATGATGAATTTTCAGAAGAAATACTCATGAATTCCAAAATATTACAGTCCCATGCAAAGTTCAGTATACAGAACAAAGCAAGAATGTACCAAAATTCTCAACTTTACCCTGTACCAAATAAAATGAAAATGAGAAAACCTGAAAATACATAAAATGCAAAGAGGTGATACAGGCACACTGTCTCGTGTCAAAATCACCAAGTATCCATTTAGAGAATACAAAGACGTCTAATGTTAAGTCTTTTGGGCCAAGCTATGAAATAATTATGTTGGTGTGGTCCTGGCTTATGGCAGAGATGGTCTCAACCTCAGGAACTGGTTCACTCTGATCCCCATTCTTTCAGAATACATCTCCAATTCATTTATTTGCAGCAGACTCCAGAGCATTGCTAAATTGTATAGAACACTGCCCTCTCTTTACAGCATAATCATCATTTTCCTCAGCCAATGTACCATTACACACAATATGATCAATAACAGAGTGGATGCAGTTAAATAGAGCAGTAAAGAGACCTAGCTGGGCTCATTAATGAGAGGCCAGGCTGAGCAAAGGGAGCCTGCCCTTCCCCAAGGAGAGAAATTGCCTCCCAGGATATCAAACCATGTTTCTCCTCAGGCTGCTTGGCACATGGACCTATTGATACCCAGAGTGGAGTGTTGTGATGGTAGAGGCCACCCATGGGAATGGCATCAGGGACAGCAATTCAGGCACAAAAGGAGAGAGTAATAACTTGTTCAGTGAGAAATAAATGAGTTACGGTGCTCCTGGTCAGGTGTCTTGTCTGATACTAATATGCTAGGAGTGCCCCTTTGGCTTAGAAAAAATAATGTCAAACTTTGTTTCGAGCCAGAACCCTGGGGACAGCTAAAGCAGAGTTGCTGCAAAGAACTGCTTTTTAACCAGACTCTGAGCAAAGTGCAGCTAATAAAACATCAGATGGTCTTGATGGTGGATTCTCTTAGACTAGTTTGGCTCCTGAGTGATGGGTCTTTGGCATCTGCCTGTTTAACTGTGAGGCCGTTTGTGGTGGGATCTTAGGTGCTGCCCCCATGAAGCAAATGTTGCTTTAAGTCTGGATCAAGAGCATGACAGCGACTGTGAATTCGGTTCATGTGAGTGTCTCTAGCCCAAGGGGCGGGGCTATTTGTTGGTTTATTCTCAGGATAATCTATGGTCCATGTAGACTCACATGAAAATAACATATGTATACATAGATGTGTGTGTATGTGTGCATGTATATATATGTAGGATCTGACCGATTCTTTTGTAGTTACATATACCACATCATACCAAGTTGATTAGGTTTCTTCAGTCATGTTCATTGAAACCTGGGTCGAAGGCACCCTTTTTAATTATTCAGTCGAACCACAGTGTATTGCTGTTGGCTAACACATGTGTTTTTGGAGATATCTCAGGCCAAATATAGTTACCAAACAAAAACAACCAAAAAATAGTCAGACCCTGATACACTGTGCTTCTTTGATTCTCAGTGATCATTTGTAAGCTACATCCTCAAGTGTTTTCAAGCGGGGAGGGGGGAATGTAAAATTCCAAACATGAAAGGTACACATTGTTTGTAAGAAACGGCCTGATTTTAGAAAAGTTAAAATGTAAAAAACAAAGAAGAAAAGCACATCCTCAAAGTCAAATATTTTAAAGCTGAAGGAAATGCCAGCTACTATAGGTTAAACTTTTACATAGGGGTTTGTCCTATGCCTTGGCATTGTATCATTCAGAAGACTAAGGCTTTGGAGATGTAACATGATGTTGCTCATGAAGTTCAAGAAATTCTCTAATAACTCAAAACCAATAATATATTCAATCTATAGTAGAAGAACAACCAGAGAATTGTTTGAAATACACATGTCAAAGGCAATCTTATCTTATCTTGGCTGTACACATCTTCACTGGAGAGGAAAAGTTTTCTGGACAAATTTACAGAATGTGCTTAGTGGAGTCTATCCATAAGGGATGGTGGAGTCTCTTAGGAAAAACTGAATGGTATAAAGAGAGACCTCCATGGCAAAGAAGCTTATCCAATGACACCAGAAAAGATAGCCTTGGGGACAGCCCACACGAACCTATGCTTGAGTTCTAGGCAGAGGAGACTGTGAGCAGAACAAAAAATAGGTTCAGAAGCACCGTTCTTTGGTGATCTATGGAAGTACAACTTAGATATGAGAGTGTGATATGAGGGCTAGAAGGTCTGACAAGGTTAAAGCACATTCAAGTGCAGATAATACTGGGGCTCAAGTGTTAGTGGACTAACCTGCATCTCAAAGAAACGAGTGGGGATGCCCTCATGCATCATTGGTGTCTCAGGCAGCAACAAAGACGGGGGCACACGTGGAGGGCACCGGTGCATTACCTTTTGTCACTGAGACCTTTGATGGGCACTGACAGCAGAGGTTTAGCAGCTGAAAGACATTTTCAGGAAAACCCAGAACAGGTGAGAAAACACTGGATGCCAAACTGAAAGCAGGGGGTCATGAGAAACACCCTCACAAAACTTCCCCAAGTTGTGTGTGTGGCAGGAAGGCAGTAGATGGATCTCTTTCACTTCTGGGTGGGAACAGAGCCCACAAAAACCATTTTGTTATGGTTTTTAACTTAATTTTAATAGATTGATCTAGTAAGGAAATCCCAAATTACACTTGTAAGAGTTTAGGAAAGACATATTACATGTTCTAAATGAACTTTCATTTTAATAGCTCACATTAAATAATTCTATGTATTCAGTGCTCAGTATTTAAAAAATCATACAGAATATAATAAATTATTCAACTATTAAATATAAATGATTTAATCCTGAGTATTATAGAAATATATTATTTTTATATTGTCTGTTCCTATTATTAATCAAGCAAATTAAGTTACTCAAGTGGTTCCAAATAGAATGTGATAATTTATTGTACATATCAGTGTTAAAAATTATAGAATCAAGCTCTCTGTGGTAACTGTGTTCCCAAATTC
>VMDR010010675.1:0-30252 GCA_007922815.1 Macrotus californicus | reverse complement strand
ATACATGAAGAGCTGAAATTAATCACTAAGAAAAGGGCTAATAACCCAGCAGCAAACTGGCTAAGAATATAGATATATATATTTAATTATACAAGTGTTCTAACATAAAAAGAAGCTCAGATTCATTAAGGATAAGAAATATAAAAGTTGACAGTTACTACTTTCAACCATCATATTGGCGAAGATTAAAAACTGAAAACGCTGTGTTGACTTAGTGGTTATGGTGAAGGGAAATAGGTGTTCTCAGACATTCCAACTCCAATGGAAGCAATTTGTCAAACTCGATCAAAAACAAAAATGCAAACCGTTTTGATTCAAGCAATTCTATTAGTAATTTATCCTAAAGACAATTATCTTTGCAAATGCAAAATAGGGAATGCATAAGCATATCCCCTGCAGCACTGTTCATAATAGCAAAAAATAGAAAACAACATAAGTACATATTAATAGGGGTCAAGTTGAATAAATTGTAATAATTTCAAACTATGAGGTACTGTGCAACTTTAATAAGAATAAAATTGGTCTTTATGTGCTGAGACAATCTATAATCTGCAACATAAGTTTTAAAGTAAAAAATGCAAGATACAAAACATTGTGTGTAACAAGGTACCATTTGTGTAAAAATATTTTTTCATGGATACTTTAAAGAACATAGAATATCTCTGGATAAGAAACAATAACGGGGTCACCCCCAGAGAAGAACGCTGGGTGACTGGGATACAGTTTCACTATATTCCCTTTGTATCTTACATTGTGAGTATATTACTATTCAAAATTAATTTAAAAATTTTGATTTTCATCAATAGCTTACCTTACCCTGGTTTTTCAAGTGGTAGAACTTTAGACTTGGAAGAGACTTTGGAGGTTATCTCATCCAGTCTTTTACAAATGCAGGAAGCCCTTTACTACAAGAGCCGCACTTAGTGTTTACTTTCTTGAGCATTGTGTTCATGGGAACCCACTCCTTGGTGAGACAGCTTATTCTACTTTGTGGTAGGCCTGATTCATGTCTTCATTAATCAGTTTAACTAATATTTATGAAATACTTAATAGGTATTTAGCTTTGGGTGACTGTTGTAAATACTTCATTATATAGAGCCCAAAATATATCTCTGTCTTTGGCATCTAATTAATTAATTAATTTTTAATCACGTGAGGTTATGTTTTTATTGATTTTAGAGAGAGGAAGGGAGAAAAAGAGAGAGAGGAGAGAGAGAGAGAGAGAAACACCACTGTGACAGAGAAACATCAATTGGTTGCTTCCCTTATTGCACCCAGACTGGGGATCGAACCCACAGCCTAGGTATGTTCCCTGACTGGGAATTGAACCAGCAACCTTTTGGTGCACAGGACAATGCTCCTACCAACTGAGCCACCTGAACAGGGATGACATCTATTTATTTTACTTTTGATTTCCAGAGGAGTACAAGAGTATCCTTTAGTAACTGAAGAATCCTTATTTGGGGACAAATATACTCCGCTCCCTATTCTGTTCCTCATAAGAAATATGAAGTGGTTTTTAGAGCCTTGTTCAACCTTGGAAGATTTCACCTACTTTATTTTGTATACCTTCTACACTGTGGTGCTCTGAACAGATTTTAACACTCCAGAGTGGCCTGACGAGCAGAGAGCAAGTTATATTTTGATCTGGATTCTATAATGTTATTAACACAGCCTGATATTATGTTAATTTTTGTTAGCAACATTGTGAAATGGCTCAAACTGATTTTACCGTCAAGAAGAATCAGTAAAAATAAAAAGACAGCCCATGTATTGGGAAAAGTATTTGTAAATTGTACAGCTGATAAGGGACTTGTATCCAGGCTATGTAAAGAACACTTTCAACTCAGCAATAAACCAACAAATAACTCAATAAAAAACAGGCACTAAGTCCGAATAAATAGTTCTTTTAAGAGGATATATAAGCACATGAAAACATGCTGAACATCATTAGTTATTGCCAAAATGTAAACCAAAACTATGGACTAACACTTCGTACTCACGACAAGAGCTACGAGACAGACGATAGCAAGTGTCGGGGAGGAGCCGAGGAACTGGACTGCTCTCGTGCTGCCGTTGGGACCGCAAAGTGGCGCAGCCGTTTTGGAGATGAACTGGCAGCTCCCCAGACACTTCAGGGAAGTAGAAGAGTTACCCTAACACCCAGCAATTCTTCTGCTAGGTATTTTCCCAAGAGAAATGAAATTATTTACACACACACACACACACACACACACACACACAAATCTGTGCTTGGATGTTCAGAGCAGCATTATATATAACAGCCCCAAAAATGGAAACAACCCAAATATTATAGCTAATGAGTGAATAGGATACTCATATAATAGAAAATTATTTGTTCAGAAAGAGAAATGAAGCACTGATACATTCTACAATGTAAATGAACCTTGGAGACATTACACTAAAAAAGCCAGTCATAGAAGAACACATATTGTATGATTCCCTTTATATAAAATGTCCGAAACCCAAAGTCGGAAAATCTATACAGTAGATTAGTCTTTGCCAAACAATGAGGAGAAAGGGGGATGGGCAGAGACTGCTGATGAGTATGAGGTTTCTTTTTGGGGTGATGAAAATGTTCTAAAATGTGATTGTGATGATGATTGCATGCTGTTAATATTCTAAAGTCCACTGAATTTTTTAACTTTAAAAGGGTAAATTTCAGGGTATGTGATTTATATCTAAATACAGTTATTTAAAAAAAATAGTCTTCATGTGAGAATTCTTAATGATTTTGTGCCATGGATTTCACTGGGAACCTAGTAACTAGCTGGATCGCGTTTTGGACTGTTTTTAAATGTAAAAATAAAATGCACAGGACAGCAAATGAAAGCAATAAACTGAAATAGAGATTTATTCTTAAACTCTTTCACCTTTGAAATATTTGCAAATCATATCTCTATTATTGTTGTTGATTTTGAACATTAATGCAGAGATTTACATTTATTTTTGTTCAATTTAATCTCAATTATTTCTCATCTCAATAGCCTGCCAAGATCTTTTTGATATCTGCCATTGCCATTTCACATACGTTCTGCTGAGCTTTGCTGGCTGTATACTAAACATTCCTCTTTCTCCATCTGAATTGTTGATATACATGTGGAATAGCATGTGGCTAGATTCAGACCTTATAGCCCTCAATTAAAGACCTTCCTACACTTAATGTTATTACATGGACCTAGATATACTTTTAGGAAAGTTACTTACCCACAAACAAATAAAATCTGTTACTCTCAGCCCACATACCGTAAGGACCATTGCTAGATGCTGAAAGGTAAAAACAACATTCTCTAAACATCAATTTAACTTTCAGTCTAATGGGGGAGACAGAGCATTTGTGAGAAGGGGGGTTATGGGAGCAAAGAAGACTAGTGAGGTAGGCCAGGAGCCATGCCATGAAACGTTTAACATATCAAACTAAATATAACATTTACCTATCATGCAAGACTGTGGTGCTCTAAAGAACGTTTCCGATGTTACAGTGTAATGACCCTTTCATATGGTGATGCGTAATAGTTGTGACCTTGTGAATGCATTTTTGTCTCCCAGTCAACTCTTACTTCTTTCCAAATGCTTTAAAGCTACCTCTTTATAATCTCTTAAATAACTTCACAGAGGGTTGGCACATGGATTGGAGACCAAAATAAACTGTGAGCAACAAGAAAGAAGAAAAAAGCCAACTCACAGGGAGAAGTCAGAGGACAGAAGGCCAGGCAATGTTCAGGACTCAGGTTAAATTGCTCATAACCGCAAGCCCGTTTCTGGGCTCTGAGACAGTGATGCATTAAATTGTCCTTTTTTTTTTTTTTTTGCTTAAGATGTTTTGAGTTTTTTCAGGCTTATTGTTGAGAGACTTGTAGCTAATACAGACATATAGCCTTCTATGCTTTTTCTGAGAACATATATGCCATCTTAAAATACAGTGTGGCTTCTCCTTTCTCCTCTATTAGCTTTTTCTTTTGAACCAGACACACTCTTGTTTTCCATTACTACCCATTTTATTCTTTTTTCTTTTATATTGTTCATCCCACCTATAATACACCTCTATTCAAAATTCTAATTATCCTTTCAGACACATAAAACAACTAGATAAGCCATGAAGACTTTCCTAAGACTGCCCAATAAAATTTAATGTTTGTCTTGTTCGAACTCCCCTTATATTTTATTTGTACTTCTCTTTTAACTCTTCTTTTAGAAGTAAATATTTTGAAGACAAGCATTGTGCTTTCTCCATGTATATACATATATTAATCCACTTCCACCTCTAACAGACCAGGTCTAATTCTTTGTACGTAATATGTACTCAATATATGTTTTGTTGAGTTGAACTGAATTATACTTACTATATACCATCATTATGCAAATAATAGGCTTCCAAATTAAGTGATTTTTTTTTCTATAAGAGAAATGATTATTAAGGAATGGGTATGGAACTCGAATTTATGCCTGATATTTAGTAGACATGCAATAAGGATTATTGATAAACTCATTCTTTCATAGACCAACTATTGAGTTTCTTCCAAGTGTTAAGCACTGTTCTAACTACTGGATAATCAGCAGTGAATGAAATCACAGCAAATAAACTGACCATAGGGAGCTCACATTCAAGTCTAGGAAACGGATAGTAAGTAAAAGAACATAGTGTTGGAGAGAAAAATAAAGCAGGGAAGGATGGATAGGACATATGTAGAAGGAATGGATGGGAAGGTTGCAATTTTATTTTATTTTAAAATATTTTATTTGTTTATTCTTAGGGAGGGGGAAGGGAGGGAGCAAGAGGAGAAGGGAGGGAGAAAGAGAGGGAAACATCAGTGTGTGGTTGCCTCCCATGCACCCCCAGTGGGGACCTGGCCTGCAACCCAGGCATGTACCCTGACTAAGAATCGAACCAGTGACCCTTTGGTTCACAGGCTGGCACTCAGTCCACTGAGCCACACCAGCCAGGGTGCAATTTTAAAATAGAGATCAGAGAAAGCCTTACTTAGCTACTAACATTTTAGTAAGAATGAAAAGAGTTAAAAAAAAACAAAAAACAACCAAGGCATGCAGATATCTTAAGGAAGAGTATTCTTGGGAGAGCAAAGGAAAAACCAAAAGCAAAGGCCCAGAGGGAGAGGCATACCTGCTTTGTACTAGGAACTGACGACCTGGCGGCGGAGATGAAAGGTTATGGTGGGGAAAACTGCAGGAGATGAGATCAAAGAGACACCCATGGGCCAGATGAGTAGGGTCTTTCAATCCCTTAAACACTTTAGCTTTTACACTAGTGAGGTGGAAAGTCATTAAAGAGTTTGAGTATTATGCTAAGTGAAATAAGCCAGGCAGTGAGGGACAAATACCATTTGATCTCACCTTTAACAGGAACTTAATCAATAAAAGAAAAAAAGCAAACAAAATATAACCAGAGACATTGAAATTAAGAACAATCTGACAGTAACCAGAGGGGAGGTGGGAGGGGATAATGAGGGGAAGGTTTCCAGGAACCACTATAAAGGACACATGGACATAACCAAGGGGGAGAGTGGGAGCAAGGGAGGGAGATGGGTTTGGCTGGGGTGGCGGGGGGGAGTGGTGGGGTAAATGCAGACAACTGTAATTGAACAACAATAAAATAATTTTAAAAAGTTTGAGTAAAAGAGTTTTGTGTTATGAACTTTTAAGGATCCCTCTGGGACTGATTTAATAAATTGAAGAGGAGACGAGGGCTAAATCTGGTAAACAGTTAGAAGGGTATTGCAGTAGGCAAGAGAGATGGCAGCGGCATGGCCCAGGGTAGCAGCAATGGCAGTGATGGGAAGCAGTCTGCTTCTGGGCATGTACTTTAAGGTAGAGCTGAGTGAATGGTCTCATATTAATTGCCCAAATTTACAACTCTAAGGTAGCAAATAAGCAAATTAGGAAGTTCAATGGAATGGACTCCAAATAACCTTTGTAAATTATACTTATCATTTAATAATTTTTAACACCAAAACATTTTATGAAGAGGTAGGAACCCTTTTTTTCCACCTGAGTGGCAAAATGAGGTAGTCAGTAGTATGAGTCTGTTGCTGATAGAAGGAAGTTGGGGAGACCTGGGCTTGCTTGCCTCCTGTGCTTTCCTTTATGAGCTGTGCAGCTCAGGCAAGCAGCTGAAAGGCTCTTTGTTCTCATGTGTAAGATCATTGTGGTGATTAAATGAAATGATGTGTATAAAGTGCCCAGCATAGTTCCTGACACACAGTAAATACACACTCAGATTAGTACCTTCTTCTTGTTCCCTTTCCAATATATAGTTAGTCCTCACTTAACGTTGTTGCCAAGTCCTGTGACTTTAAGTGAAATGACATATAACAAAACTGGTTTTACCATAGGACAATTATATAACAAGTGCCTAAGGGTCTCATCAACATTGTAATGAAATGACATTGAATGAAACAACATTCATCAAGGACCTGCTATAGCTCTCCAGCTCTGCCCAGGCATATTTCCCATAAATACGTTAGAAAATCCAAATCTTAAATGTGCCTTATGTCACTTTTATAATTAAAGAAAATGAATTTCAGAAATAGGTGACTAGAAAGTAAGTATTTTCATGATATATTTTTCTAGGGAAAATGTTTGAATCTGATAAGAACTATCTAGTGTATTATCAAAACCAATCATTTTATTAGGGTTGTAAATTGAAATAGACTTGCTGTTTTCTAATGGCTCAGAAGTAGAGCTGTCTCAAAAAAATTCATAGCTTTATTAATTTTATTCCTCTTGAATAAATATCCTTTTCCTGAGTACCAAGATCTCAGAAAAGTAAAACAAAGTTTAAGGGACTTGTTTACATTTGAGAAGTTAAACTAGGTGATTTTTACATTCTGGGAACAAATTAAGAAAATATACCAGCCATCACTTAAAAAAAGCCAACCACCTAACACACAGACCTCAACAATTTCCTCTTACATTTATGCGCACACCACATTCAGATCTCTGTCTCCCTACACCCCTCACACACACACACACACACACACACACGCGCGCGCGCGCGCGCGCGCGTGCATTTGGTAAACATGCTTTGAGGAAATGTAACTCTTATGTCCCAAAACATTTTATTTGGCTCAGATGGGTTTTCGAATGTCATTCCAGAACAATTTCTTCCACACTTCTCCTTTTCAGAAGCTCCAGATAGCTATGCTCCTGTGATGTCCAGAGAACAAATTAATGGATGAAAAAATTAATTTATTTAGTATTTTTTATCTGTACAAAATCAATGACTTGTTGGATAGAGGTTTTGCCCCAGTTACTAATTTTTGGATCTCTATGCCTTGCTTTCAAGATTGTTTACCCCTGGACTCTTTTTTGACTAATTGTGCCGTTTCCTGCTGCGATGGTACTTCCCAGTGCAGCTGGGGGAATCTGCTGGTTACCCTGTGCACATGACTCACCCACTCCTTCCTCTTAGTCATTTTCCTGACCATATCCTCGGCTGAATTTTTTGTTATGTCTCTACTTTATGCCACTTCCTTTCTTATTTCAAAACACTTCTCAAAACTCCATGTGACCTTCCAAGATTAACTTGTTCCTAGTAGTTCCAATAACCTCTTAGAATATATGGATCTATATTAAAAAGCGATGCTATTAAGCCTCTTATATCATCAAGAAATAGATGATGTTTCCAGTACAGAATTCTGAGGCTGGAAGGCATCTTAGAAGTTATCTAGCGTAACTCCTTAGCTTACCAGATAAGGAAGAATGAGGCCTAGAGAACTTACCTTGCTTAGGACCAGATCTCCAGGTCTTCTGACTCCTAGCCTGGTGTTCTTTCTACTGCTTCATACTCTAGTTATAGTTTTTTCCATCAATACCAAATTATTTTAATCTGGTTACTAACACAACTCGACCAGTCAGGTGATAATACCAGTTTCTATCTTCCATCTCTAAGTAGCTGCTAATATTTGGAAGTTACCTAAGTTGTTTGTCTCATTTCTTCATCTGTGAAATGAGAATAGTGGTAGTGCCTGCCTTTTGGGGTTATTGTGAGGTTTTAACGAGATGACCCATGTACCTGGCATGTGATAATGCTCAATAAATGTTAGTGGTGCTAGTGATGATAATGAATGGAGCGAATATAAAATATTTGTCCTGGGTTGATTTTATCCCTTGGGGTTGTGTCCTGGTTTCTTTCTCACCTTTCTTAAACTTACTCTCTTCCTATGGGTGCTCTCACAAAAGGCAGTTTGCACCCTCACTTTGAGTTATTGCACAGAGGTCCAGAACCGAGGAAGCCGTCAGTACTAGATCACAGAAGCTGTGAGCAGGTGTGGACCATCCGGCAGAGGTAATGATGGAACAGTAAGTGAGACTTGGTTCTCATCTTCAAATAACAAGAAGTTTAGTTGTCAAGTCAGATCTAAAACCCCAGGAATAAAGTATAATGAAAGGATAACCCAGTCCTTAAGTGACTTAAAGTGCAGCAGCTAACTGGAGAATCAATTGCTAAAGCTGGACTTGAGTGGCCAGGGAAGACCTCTGAGGACAAGGGATTGTGCCAGGGCCCGGGCTCTCAGTGAGTGTAGAGGACAGCACACCCTCAGAGGACAGGAGAAAGTGGGGCACTCTGTGACCGTGGAGGGGGTGGCATGCCATTCATTTTCCGTTGACTGAAATGCAAAACCTTCCCTCCATCTCAGACCCCTCTCCCCTCAGTTATGCTTACCAGCCAGCTACTAAGCCTTGCCCTTCAAAGCTTTTTTTCCACTTCGTTTGCACCACTATTTCCTGCATTCTGACCCTCAGTGCCCTCTCTCTGGAAGAATTGCTCAAATGTCCTCCTCAGTTCACCTCTTATTTCTCCTGGCTTCTGTCCACTCCCAGAGACACTCCCAGACTAATGGGAAGAACAATAGTTGCAGGGCACTGAGCACTTAGTTAATCTCTTTAGTAATCCAGAAGTAGTGTTCTTTATCCCCTTTATACTAAAGGAAAAGGCTCAGACTTCTCCAAGTTAAATGACTGGCCCAAGGCTACACAACTAATGAAAGTTAAATGAGAATTGAAACCTACCACATTCCAACTCTAACACCTGTGTATTACCTTAAACCATATGGCCTGTGTTACTTCAAATAAACCAAACACTGACAATAGTGACAGATTATCAGTTTATGGTCTCTAATGTCTTTAATCTTGCACCCTTGCAAGCATCTCTCTTAAGCCCCTCATCCCTAGACATAAAGAAATAAACCCACGCCCCCTCTCAGATTACACCGCACCTGTACATGCAGGCGTGTACTTGCATGTGTACACTCTGTGCCCCAAACCTTTGACAATTTAGTAAAAATTGTTTTTTAAAATAATTAAACATAAATTTTAGTTTATTTTTTCTTTTTAATTACTTTAAAATTTGAATAATTACTAGAAGTTTCACAGTGACCACACATAGCCTTCTGCCACCTCCGGGCTTTCCTTTTCTCTCTTTTCTATTTCGATGTTAAGTGCTCACCTACTCCAATCTTGACTCTGGAATTAATGTGAAGTTCTCTCCCTTGTATTGCACAGATCAGTGCTGCCCACACCCAGGCCACAAACCGATCTCTGCTTTGACCCCAGGGAAAATGTCAATGAACAGCATTTTCTCCCTCTTCCTATGTCGGGAAGAGCAAACCACATTGCAAATCTGAGGTTAATTTTTGTAGAGTTACAAGTAGAGAGAAACATCAGACTTAGGTCAAAAATATAATCACCCCCTATATTCTGAGAGCCTTATCTTTAAATTTGTTTATTTGAAAAGTTCAAGAGAAAATATACTAGGAGATGTAAAGATGAGCAAGTTCCAATTCTTTCCTAGAACTGCTTGGTCTTGTAGGATAGACCCATCCCCAGAGAATGACATTACAGTGTCGTATGTTCTACATGAAGAATAAGCGCAAAGAGGAGATGAACTCAAAGAAACCTGGAAGAAGTAGTATTCAAGTTCACCTTGAAATGGAAAGTATATTCAAGGTGGAGGGACTGGCACAAGCAAAGACAAGGTGGAGTAACATGTTTTGTGTTGGAAAAAAACAATGAGCTGTTCAGAAGACAGAAGTGTAGAATTTGGAAAGGATCGGGTCTTGGAGGACTTTGTTTGCCATGCTAAAGGGCTTGGACAGTGAGTTAGAGGAAGTGGAGAGACAGGGAAGCATTCTAAGCAAGACAATGGCCTGGAGAGATTTGAGAGGCAAGACTGGGGTCAGGGAGATCTGGAGGTTAATGCAATTGGATGGATTAAGATAGACTTCACACTAAAGGACAAAGACATACTGCTTTCTTTTTCACCATCTGTATCAGGAGGTAAAATTGGCAGCCCTTGGTAATAGACGGAATGTAGGGGCTAATGGAAGGGACAAGGTCAGAATGATTTATGGGTCCTCTGTATGCGAGTGCCATTGACTAACCCACAGAACACTGATTGACCAACCCTGGTTCTTCCATTGAAGAGGAAGAGGATGAACCTAGTTTTGAAAACGAGTCGTATGTGCCCTTGGACGCTATAATGAAGAAGCATCAATTGTCCACTCTCTCACCCCCTTCAGGTCTTTATGCAAATGTCAACTTCTCATTGAAGATTTCTCTGCACACCACAAACCCCAGCAATGACCGTCCCCTCCACCCTCCCATGCTGTTTTTTCCATAACAAGTAAAACCATCTAATATATTTACTATTTTCCAGTTATATATATTTTTAGTAAGCTCGCTGAGGATGGGTTTTTGTTCTGCTATATTTACTACTATATTCCCAGTACCTAGAAGGATGCTCGACCATTGTAGTAATTCAACACATATTTGAAAAATGAAGGATTGTCAATGTTGATTTGATGAGCAGTTGATTTCATGAGCTGTTCAGGGGTAGCTGAATAGCTACCTAGAGATAGTAACTTCTTTGTGAGCATCTCCTGCACATCACCTCTAATCCACTCTTTTTGGCTCTTCCTTTCTTCCCTATCCTCTCAAAAAGAGCTTCCCTGGATATTTAGTTTCATAATTTTACAATGACTGTGGTTCTGATTCCTGGCAAAATAAAAACCTCTGGGAATCTATCCTATAGTTTTCTAAGTGAACAAACAGACATCTGGGCCAACTCTTGGTTATTTTTCCCCAGCAGGAACACAGTGGAGTTAAATAAACCAAAAGTATGCTGTTTGGTATCTGGGTGATTGGGCTGATGCTTTCCATTACACCAGTGGAAAAGAAGAGCCTGTTGAATCACAGTGTGAAAATGATTTTTTAAAATTCCTCACTTGGGAATGTTTTTATTAATCTGAGAGAGAGAGAGAGAGAAACATCAACATGAGAGAGAAACTTTGGTTGGTTGCCTCCCATGTGTGCCCAGACTGGAGACTGAACCTGCAACCCAGGTACCCCCCAGACTGGAGACAGAGCCCGCAACCTTTTGGTGTACAGGATGACACTCAAACCAACCGAGCCCCCCAGCCAGGGAGAAAATGATTTTTAAGTCATGGAAATCTAAAAGGCAATATGATTTTTTTATCTTGTTCTTGTTTCTTTCACCTGTTTCAGGAAAAGTGAAATTGCTTTTCCCAAAATGAATGCTTCAGCCTCAGACTTGATTTCATTTCCTTCTGAGCTCTCCGTGACTCCCTTGAGCCCTTGCCTGGACTGTTGCAGTTGCTTTCTAACTGGAGTCATTGCTTCCGGTCCCTGTCCCCCTTCCAACTAGGACTCATACTGTTTCCACAGGGATAGTCTGGCCATGACTGATTATGTCACCATCGGCCTTCACTTATTTTATGGAAATTATCTGTTTCCTCATTGATTTTTAACTAGAATATGAACTCTTAGAAGCCTCGTATTACTTTATACCAGTGACTAGTATGGCACCTGTCGGCATTAATTCCTTTATCTTTTGTGTCTCCAAAGGGTATTACTTATCTATTTTTTATTGCTTTTTTTACACTGGAAAAATTTAAAAAATTTTTCTTTTATTGTATTTTTCTATTACCATTTATCCCCCTTATACGCTCTTTCACCTCCACCTACTCCCATCCCCCCACAATCCACACACTGTTGTTCATGTCCATGAGTCCTTTTGCTTTTTTACTCAATCTCTTCACCCCTTAACCACCCCCTCCAGAACTGTCTGCCTGCTCTCTGTCTATGAGTCTGTCTCTATTATGCATGTTTGTTCAGTTTGTTCATTGGATTCCACATATGAGTGAAATAATTTGATATTTATCTTTCTCTGATTGTCTTATTTGACTTAACATAATGTTCTCCAGGTCCATCCATGCTGTTACAAAGGGTAAAGTCTTCTTTTTTACGGCCAAGTAGTATCCCATAGTGTAAATGTACCATTTTTGTTTTATCCATTTCATCTATTGATGGACATTTGAGCTGCTTCCAAATCTTGGCAATTGTAAATAACACTGCAGTGAACATCGGGGTGCTTATATTCTTTCAAATTAGTGTTTCAGGTCCTTTAGATACACTCCCAGAAGTGGAATTGCTGGATCATAAGGCAGCTCCACTTTTAATTTTTTGAGGTATCTCCATACTGCTTTCCACAGTGGCTGCACCAGTCTGCATTCCCACCAACAGTGCAAGAGGGTTCCCCTTTCTCCACATCCTTGACAGCACTTGTTGTTTGCTGATGTATTGATGACAGCCATTCTGACAAGTGTAAGATGATATCTCATTATGGCTTTAATTTGCATTTCTCTGATGATTAGTGATGTTGAGCATCTTTTCATATGTCTATTTGCCATCTGTATGTCCTCCTTGGAGAAGTGTCTATTCAGGTCCTTTGCCCATTTTTTAATTGGGTTGTTTGTTTTTTTGGTGTTGAGATTTGTAAGTTCTTTATAAACTGGATATTAACCCCTTATCAGATATATTGTTGAATATGTTCTCCCACTCTGTGAGTTGTCTTTTTATTTTGTTGATGGTTTCTTTTGTTCTGCAAAAACTTTTTAGTTTGTATTGGCATAAAAACAGACACATAGATCAATGCAACAGAATAGAGAGCCCAAAAATAAACCCACGACTTTATGATCAATTAATATTTGACAGAGGACGCAAGCACGTGCAGTGGGTGTGCGAGCTGACTACTAATCTGCGGAGTTCTTAGGTCCGGAGAACTGTGGATCTGACACAGTCCTGAAGGCCGCAGGCTTTCCCAACTTGTGAGAACATAAGAGACCACATTAACATTAATACAGGAGCGGGCAAAAGTAGGTTTACAGTCATAATACAAATAAGTAATGCAATAATTAATAAATCATAATACAAAAATAAACTGCGTTTCGCATACTCACAACTGTAAACCCGCTTTTGCCCATCCCTGTATTTGATTTTCGCCAGCCTCTGAGCCCCACCTGTCACTAGGGATCCAGCCTCCTCATGCTACTTTGTATATTCTCCAAATAGTTGGATGTCACAAGCGCTCAAGGATAAGTCCACTTTGTGTTCTTTTTACAGCCATCTTAAAGGCACCTTAACCACTTTTTCTGCTTGCACTGCCTCCATGTAGAGGATGCTAACTCCCAGTGCTCTCAGTCACTGATCCTGGAGTTGTCAGAGCAGTGCTGGGTCCTGTACTGCCTCCTGTCACCATGGCAACCACAGAGGGAGAAGAGCTGGGGCCAGAAGATTGTGTGCACTTTGAAGAACGGTGATACCTAGTGAAGGGGAGAAGGAAGATGACTAGTGACAGAGACCCAATTAATGAAAGTTTCCAGAACTGATTCAGCAGAAAATCTCAAACATGTTGAAAACTATTTTTTTTCTTTCGCAATTGGCTTTTAAGGATATCATCCAAGATCCCATATTTATTTATTTTATGGCTATTTATTCCAACATTGTTTATATGAATCACTTCCAGAGAGCAATTTTGATCAAATGGTCAAACAGAGGTCAGATGGCATTGATGAGTGAATCAGGAGGAAATAGAGCCAGGAAATCAAGGGGAAAATGTGAAACAACCTCGAGGAGAATAGCAGAAGTCCCATCAGACAGAGGGAATCCAGGGTGACTGCACAAAGCAGGAGAGAGATAAGTAGAGATAAGGATAGAGCAGGATGCTCAGGACTTCATAAGCCACACCCTGGGGGCTGGGTTTTGTCTTGGAGACGTGGAAAATGGAAGAGTTTAACTAGGGAGTGAGATGATCTACTTTTCTATGGGAAAACATTTACTTAGGATATTATTTAAAGAACACATTTTAGGGGAAAAAAGTGGAACAATGGGGACCAGTTAGCAGATTATAACAAAAGATTGAATAGCCATATTTTCCTAGTTAGACTTATAACCCTTGCAATAAACAAAGATGTAGATTTCCCCATGTTTCAGGTTATTCCCTTCGGAGAACATTCTGGAGTTATAATGACTGAATAAAAGATATTTTTTTAATCCTCACCTGAGGACATGTTTCCATTGATTTTAGAATGAAGGGAAGGGAGGGAAAGAAAGAGGAAGGGAGAGAAAGAGACAGAGAGAGAAACATTGGTGTGAGAGAGAAACATTGATCAGCTGCCTCCCATCCTCGCCTCAACCAGGGGCTGAACCTGCAACCTAGGCATGTGCCCTGATCAGGAATCAAACCGGCAACCTTTCAGTGCACTGAATGACATTTTAGCCAACTGAGCCATGCGGCCAGAGCAAGATGTGACTTTTTTTCTTAAACGTGGTTTGTAGCCACAGTATTCACAACAGAGAAAAATGGATGCAAATCAAATATCCATCCATGGATGAATGTGTAAACAAATTGAGGAACATACATATATACAATGGAATATTACTCAGCCATAAAAAGGAATGAAGCAGTGATAGATGCTACAGGGGATGAACCTCCAAAATGTTTTGCCACATGAAAGAAGCCAGACAGAAAAGATGAGACACTGTATGATGTCATCAGAATGAAATACCTAGAATAGGTAAATCCATAGGAACAGAAAGCAGGATTAGTCATTACCGAGGGGTCGTGGGGGGAAGGGAGTAACTGTTGAGTGGTTTCAGGGTTTTCTTTTGGGAAGATGGAGGTGTTTTGGACTCAGTGCAGGTGGTGGTTGCACACCTCTGTGAGTGCATAAATGCCACAGAATCATATACTTGAAGTGGTTAATTTTATTTTATGTGAACTTCACCTCAGTAAATAATTTTTAAAGAAAGTCATCTATACATTTCTTAACTTTGAGAAAACTTTGTAGTGTTTTCAATACTGCTTTCTAAAAGGGTGGTAACTATTCACCCTAGTGTCAGGAAGGTACAAGAGTTCCACTTTCATCATTTATACCTGCCTGTATGTTTGCAAATAAAATTTCAGTTATAAATTTCTATTTCATTTTATGCCACCAAGCCTATTGGCAATTTGTTTTTTTTGCAATCTTTTTTATACTTTGATCCATCAAGAATTTATTTTTAATAAAGATTTTATAAGGTTCTATGAGCAAATGAGCTCTAGTTTTTTCTTAGAAGAATTATATAATTTTGAGCATGGTTTCTCAATATTGAGCAATATGCAGACATATTGATGACAAATTATTTTTATTATGTTGTTTCCTGTTATGAATCAAATTGTGTCCCTCAAATTCATATACTGAAGTCCTAACCCCTCGTACTTCCCTGTGTGACCTTATTTGGATACAGGATTGTTAAAGATGCAATTAGCTAAGAAGAAGTCATACTGGAGTAGGGTAGGTCCCAAATCCAACATGACTGATGTTCCTATAGAAAGGGGAAATTCGGACACAGACATTCATGTGGAGAGAACATCATGTGAAGACTGGAGTGATGCTGTCATCAGCCAAGCAGCTACCAGGAGCTAGGAGAAAGGCCTTCAGGGTAAACAGGCCCTGCTGACACCGTGATTGTGGACTTGTAACCTACAGACTGTGAGACATTAAGCTTCTGGTGTTTGTACCCAGTTTGTACCCAGGTTGTATTACTGTGTCATGGCTGCTTGAGCAAAATCATACATTTACATATGTACATACCAGGACTAGTTACACACTCCGTACACCTACAGTTCTTTTACAATTATCAGGGCAAAACAAAGCTACATAATACTTATGTTTAAAATGATAAAATCACCAACTTTGAAATGAGCCACATTAAGTTAGTGAGACAACTGGTCTAATTTTGCTGCAACTACACCATGGCTCCGGATCTGAGTGTGTTCCTGACCACCCTCGTTAATGTATTTCAACTCCCCTTTCCCTATTCCAGAACTTACGTTCCTTCATATGATGCTTATGACATCACTATTCAGTTCTTGCCCATTCTTTTTTCAGTAGTTCTCAATAATTTATAAACACAGCTGCAAGCATGGGCCTGGAAATCATGCCATAGTTCTCGGTCACAGGGTGGTCATCCAAATGATGCACGTTATGCTCATGCTGATTAGTCGTAGATGACCATGAAAATGAAAACACAAACTAAAACCTGCTCACGGGAACCTTGCAGACTCCCAAGAACACCTGCGCAAAGTACCAAGCACACAGAGACCTCAGTGTGAGAAAAGTGTGATTCTGAAGGGCCCTCTCTTCGGGTGATATTTGCACTGGGAACAGCTCTTCCTGCCCCTTCTGTGTTAGCTAATGAACTAGACGATTGGAACAAAGACATTTTCCTGGTGACCTCACTCTTGTTGGCTTGTCTCTGTTGTGTAGACTCCGTCAGAGAACCCTGCAGATGAGTGCGCTCTCAAAGCCAGCTTCCTTGCTGCTCCTGGTTACTAAAATTGTGAAGTGTAAATGTTCTCATGACCTAGTGCGAAGGTTTTTTTTTTTTTTAAATAACTTTAGTTCAGCCAAGAATGTGAGTTGAAAACAAATCAGTCGAAGACCAACAGGAAAGGATGGATTTGCATAAGCATTTACTGAAAGAAAGTAATCCCGACAATATCAATCTAGACCGCTGTGGTCTTACTTCCCAAAATGCCCACAGTCAGGAACCGGAAAGCCAGCAAACCACTTCTCACGCTCTATAATTTGGAAGAGAAGAGAACTAGATTTCACAGTGTTTGGACACCTTTGCTCAACTATATTAATAGCACTTTTTTTTCCCCTTTAGATTTCTGGGAAAACCAGCATTCCTCTAAAATAAGTGCAAGATTTTGCTCAAACCTGGGCAAAAAAAAAAAAAAAGGCTGCAAGATTTATTCAAGGTTTCTTATAGAAATAAGTATCACAACCATTAAAACATTCTAATTAATTTTTCCAAGGTTCGCTGATGGATAAGCAGACACGGAACGTGCTGACTTACTCCTTCCTGCACCACTGCATCCTGGGACGGGATGAGAGAAGAGGTCTGCAAGCTTGGGAGCGCTCAGTTGGGTCACTTCCCAAGACAGCTTTGAAGTCCAGATGACTCAGCCAGTTCAGTAGTTTTGATAATGAGGAGCCTGAAAAGAGTATGGGGCACAGGGGGAAAAATCCTAGCTTTGAATCCTGAAAGATCTTAGACAAGTTATTACGTTTTCTTAGCTCTTGTGTACCTTGAAGAAATTGATCTACCTTATAGGGTATTGTAAAAATTAGTTGAAATAAAATATTTTAAGTGCTTCTCCTGGAGACACACACAGATACGCATACAACACAAATACATACAACAGCACACACAGATGAACACACACATTATATAATACCTGTGTGTGTGTGTGTGTGTGTGTGTGTGTGTATACACAAATATTAAATTGAACCATATGAAATTGCTAATATTGACTATTTTTGACCTATAAAAATGGCAATTTTGTATGTTTTGACCCAGTATGTACATTAAGAATTATGGGCAGTGACAAAAAAGTAAGAATCTCTACCTCTTTGGGCTAAAGAAAGCACACATCTATACTTAAAGACAATGGAAGACAGCCAATACAGTCTGACATGCAGACAGTACACTGGGGGAAGAGACAATGGAAGGCAGAGCAAGAGACAGGTGTCCGTCCTTAGTGCATGTTTAAGAAAGAGCGCAGCAAGAGAACTGAGCTAAGCACTTGGACCATTTCGGCAGATCGATGCTTTGTTAATGCCAACTCTTCAAAAAAGTAATTTCTGATCTAAAAAACAGACTATGCCCGACTTTCCAAGGCCAATTAAAAATACACTTTGACATTGCTTTAATATTTATTTTTTATTTCCTCAGTTAACCCTGAGGTAGTGTCTAATGTTGATGCCAGGATGTGAGTCAGAATGTTTTGCTCACTAGCCTTTATTTGCTATCACAATGGAATGGGCCAACCCCGAGACATGCACGATCACAGGTGTTTTTCGGCTTTTCAGACTTGGAATGAGCAATGTTCTATCAATTTGCCACCCCCACATTCTCTTGGAAATAACTTGCCACCCCCCGGGTTTTGTCTCCTGATAAATGCTTCAGATATTGCCTTTTGAACCAGGTGACTTTCTTACCCAGTGGCTGAACAGGTTCCGGTGGTTTTGTCCAGTGAGGAGACAGGAGGACCACTAATAGGAATTGGGTTAAAATGATGAAGATTCAGGTCAGAAGTTTTTTATTTATCACAGCCAGCAGGACTAGTACTAGGTCAGGAGATCAGTTCAGTGTCTATATTGAACTATTACCCTTTGGGCTTAAAAGAAAGAAAGGTTCAAGAAATGGAGTTTCATAGGGTATGGGATGGGGTGCTAAACTGTCAGTGAGGAGAACCCCAGGGTGGTTTACACCCCAATTTCCATGAACTTCAGGGTTCTCAGGAGTTAGGACATCAGGGAAACCCTCCGACAGCTTAGCAAACACAGAAACTTCATCGGTTTTCTTCCCAAACATGGAGCCAGTGCATTGCTCAATGTCTGGACAGTAAAAATGATAGGCTGTGGTGGATGCAAAAGAGGAAAAGCCATAAGAGGAGGGCATTCAGCCCACAGCAGAGCAGTGCCAGCTGCAGTGGGGAGCACCACGGCGGCTTCCAGTAACCTAAAGGAAAATGTGTTGAGCTGTGCCCCTAATGTGACACTTTCTTCAAAACAGAAACAGTGAACCATTGGACTCAATGACAATGCTTCAGCTCTTATAATGGGATCTTGGTGAACCTTTATTTTCACTTGTTTTTAAACTCTTATTTTCCTTCTGGTTGGTTTACTGTTGTTGACTTTATAGAAAATGCACCTGGGTGACAAGCCTTCTTTATTTTGATTTGGATTTTTTTTTTTCTGCCCAAAGTTTGAACTCTGCCCCAGTAATTATTTAGAATGGGTTTACCCAGAGGCTGGTTAGGAGTGTGGTGTGCAAATAACACATGCCAAAAATAAGTCAACAGCCACGTTGGGATGTTATTTTTGATCTGGATCAATCTGGCTTTATATAAGACAAAATCTCTATTAGTAAATGCACGATCAAGTTTAGAATATGCAGTACAATGAAGTACGGCTTTGTTTTCAGAATGCTTACTTGGTGATTCTCGTGAGGTGGTTGGTGTCTATCAGCAGGTGAAAAGCACTGAAGTAACCTCAGGACATCAGGAGTCTGGGACAGCTCTCGTGTTCTTCCAGCTTGTCCTTGGGGCCAGTTGTTTCTGCTGGGGTGGGCCTCTGAAAGCTACGAGTTATTGAGCACCAGTGTGTATTGTTAACAAAAAGCAGAAAGTGACTTGGCTAGCTTCCGTTCCCTGCTGGACTGATGGCATTGACCTAGAGACCTTTTGACCTTTTCAGTCTTGAGTGTTTTCCTCTTGATATTTTTCCCCTTGACCTCCTGTCTGAGATTTCTTCTGTGAGATACGCTTCTGTTTTATCTTCCAAAATTTCTTTTTTTTTTTTTTTTTTAGTTGAGAAGCCTTATAGGATAGTGGTTAAGCCCACGGGCCTTGTTGACAGAAAGAGCGTTTTAAATCTTGCACCTTCCATTTATTAGCATTAAGAACTGAATTTTAGTTTTCTTATCTGTAAGGAGGAAATGATAATAATAAAATGTAGTTATATATTGTTACATAAATAACATGAGATTATTTAGCCTAGTTACTAAGTAAATATTAGCTACTCTTATCATCATTCTCGTTTAGTTTCTAAATCAGGTAATGTAGCACAGTTGTATAGGAGCAAATTTGCCAACAGGAAAATTTCTTAGTCTGTAAGTGATTGATTTAAGGGGACTTTCTGGGGAATTTTTAACTTTGATTACTGCCTCTCCCTCTTTGTCCACTCTGCTTTGCCTTTTATGTTCTAACAGGATTAGCCAACCCTAGTAAAGATTGTGAAGCAGCTACAGAATTTGGGGGGAGTTAATGATTTGCTCAGTGTATAATATGCCCACAGCCCCCTGTCCAGGGGTGACTCCTTACTCATTCGTTGCCATGCTTGTATTGACCACTGTAACATCATTCTGGCCACCTAATTTAACCAGGACACTTGAACCAAAGGTAGCTATTTATAGGCTTGCCAGAAAACTATGCAGCAGGAGCAATTCTATATTGAGAGTATCTAGATGAATCAGTCAGTCTCTCTTAGACTATAGCAAATCCTCGAATAACGTGGTTTTCTGGTTTCCTCAACGTCGTTTTATTATAATGCTGATGAGATGCCATAGGAACATAACTCTTGCTTGTGTCAATTAGCCTACATGTCATTTTGCTTAGTCTCAGAACCTATCAGTGACATTAAATGAGGACTTAACTGTGTATGTCAGAAAGGGGAGAGAGAGAGAGAGAGAGAGACTGGAAAACTTACAACTAAGTAGACACTTTGAAACAATAAACAAACAGAGACCAGGAAAGAAGGCAAGCTGGGAGAGTCAGGAGTTAGTGCAGGCAGCAGGGGGTTAAGCAGGAGCAAAGGAGTGCAGGAGAAAGCAGAGTCCCGCAGGACCCCCTGGTTGGAGACTAGCTTTGGTGGGGCTATCTCGAGAGCTGCTGCTGGACGACTGGACTTGCCATGGGACTGGGAAAGCCTAGAGGGCTGCCTGGATGATCGTAAATGCTTTAAAGGTAATGGGGCCTCTGTGAATCCCTGCAGGTATTCCCAGATAGTGATCACTTGGTCAATCTCCTGGTAATGCTGACTCTTACAGGTGACCAAGTCCGACTTCCTTTCTCTCGGGCTAGCAGATAACCTGTTTTCACTTGTAGGCCTCTGCATCCAACATCTCGGTGGCACTTGTAGCTAACCACACGTATATCACTCCTTCAGCCACCTTTCAGATCGGCCCTGATTATCACACCGCAATGTACCGTATATTCAAAGATAAGACTGGTGAGGAAGAAGGTCACAAAGAAGACTGCTGGGAATGAATTAAAACAAAAAAGAATATGATTTATCAGTCACAAAACAGCCTGCTTATCTCTGTACATCTGCCACATAGGCCATTTCCTCTACCAAAAATGCCTTTTGCCTTCTTTCTACCAGTCCAAGCCCCTTTACCATGTCCCTGTGGAACCTAATGGAAGTTCCCAAGTGCTCTGCAGTTAACAGACTTCCACCTGATTTGCCCTAGCTCTTGATTATTTCTGTTGTCCTGTGTTAGGGAGTGTTCGAGGGATACCGCTTTGCAAGAAGGATGCTGTCAACTTGTTTCTTCCCTTGTTTTGTGTTTAAAAGATGATGTCTTCTATCTCCTGCATGTCTGCTGAAACTTTAAGTACTATGCTTCATGCATAATTTATGCTCAGCAAATGTTGACCAGTATTCACTGATAAGTGGCACTAATAGCAGGTGCGGAGGACCGGCTGCGTGTCAGGTGAGGTGCTGCCACTTTACTGTTATTCTCTCTGTTCCTCATGTTGGTGTGGAAGTAGGATGGTCTTCATTCCTGGTTTGCAGATAAGGAAAAGAAATTCAGAGAGGTTAGACAATTTTGCCAAAGTCACACAGCCTTTAAATCACACCACCAGGACTACACTCAGTGCCCGTCCCCGTTGTACACCTAGGACTGACATTTCCAGACCTTGCACTGAGGGGGTTCCTGTCTCGTACTGCCACTGCCTGTAGCCTGAAATGTGAGTTTCCACAACTGTTCATTTTATTTTGAAAATATTTTGCACTTCAGAACGAAGATTTTTTCTTCCTTAAATGGCCTTTAAGGAAATGAAAAATCATATATTAGTTATCTCTAGTTCTCTCTCTCTCTCTCTCTCTCCTTGTGGTTGTGGAAAATCCAAAGATGATTCATGTATACAAAATCAATTTCAAAGTGTGTACTAAAGGTATGCAGTGCCCTCCTCCCTGTCCCAAGGGCATGGCTCACAAACTTTTCATAGGATTTATATTTTCATTCAGTGTAAGCCATAGATATTGTCTAGAATTGAAGCCAGACAATATGACTCATATTATTTAGTGACACTTTGTCCCTTAAAATCTTATCAACTTGCCCTGACTGGTGTAGTTCAGTGGGTTGACATTCGTCCTGCAAACTGAGAGGTCACCGGTTTGATTCCCAGGTAGGGCACATGCCCAGATTGCATGCCAGATGCACCCCATCAATGTTTCTCTCCCCCTCTCTAAAGTAAATAAATAAATAAATAAAATCTTATCAACTTACAAGATATTGTAAACAGCTTCTTTAAAACTTATGTGGTAATGTCAATGGTATAATAATATTATTTAGGTTGCTAACATTCTAATTGAATATGGCGACTTACAATTTAAACTGAATTTGGGTCTAAGTGATTTTTCCGTTTAATCTAGCCATCAACCGAGTAGTTTTGAGCACTGACTTCATAAATTCAAGGATTAAAGAAAATAATAATAGTATACAGCCCACAGAAAAACAATGATGAATTATAAGGAGGTTAGGTTTGCAGAGCACTCTCTTCAGGCAACTAAAAAGAAATATCTAAACCTCCTCTTGATTAATTACCTTCTAATTAGGGAATTGCTTGTGTCATAATTTTTTTGTATTTGTTTTCCTGAAACTCAAACGTGCCGTACTAAAAAGGTAACTGTGTTTCTACTGCATAGCAAAGAGAAGATAAACACTGTGTTAATTTTGATATTCTTATCTTCATACCCTACATTTTGGGGAAATCCTCCACTTTGCTATCATAAATTTGGAGACAAATTCAATAATTTGCCTCAATTTTTTGTGTGAGATCCATTATAAGGAATAATAATAAAATACTGGATTTTTGAAATGATTTACATTTTTTAATTCGTTATATCATTTCCTGGGTTATTTGTTATGAGAATCTGACTCTTACCGTTTGCTAGTACTTGTTTTTGAATTGGAAAGAAAGAGGTGGAGTTACAGGTGCTTCTCTGTGTAGTTCAGGGAAGTATTCAGCGTATATCAACGTCGACCATCACTGGGGACAACAGAAAGTAGGTTGAGAACACATGAGTTTACCTGCATCTCATCAGCTAGTCATCTCTGACCGCCACTGGTTCATGACTTAATGCCTAAGTTTAGGGGGTGAGTCACCTTGATTTGGGGGACGTGCCTGCCTCCATCCCCCTCAACTGACTAGATTCTATGGTAGCATAATGAGTATTGGCACAGCAAACTGGTTCCAGATCACGTATTTAATCTGAACATGACAAAATACCCTGGGGGCAAATGAAATATACGGCGAATGTCTCCATTTCCACCAGTGATGAAATGTACTTGCTTCTTCCAGCTGGAAGCACTTTGAAGTCAGCCAGAAACCGGCAGGTGCAGGACTTTACAAAATGTGTAAAGCACTCATCATCGGAGGAAAAAAAGATACATTCTATATTTAACCTTTTGCTTGATCAGTTTCGTCAGCTCCCATGTTTTACAAGAAGGGGTCAGATCCACTTAATCACTTGTGTTTGTTCATGTTTTGGAAAATTTGGAAAGAAATTTGGTCTTCAGAAAAAATTGACACGTATTCTCAGCAATGCTTTCCCAGGCAAATGGCTCATTCCCTACAGCTGGATTATATTATCTCATTTAGGACTGGATTCCTGGTTAAAAGGGTCCTGTCAGCAAGGTGATTAGATTGGTTCCCCAAGTGAAACAAACTAGTGGTTCTTGGGGGGGGGCTTGTTGGGAAAGTTCTCCCCGGCCTCCAGCCCGTCTAGGTCTGTTCATGCCTTCACCTAGGTGTCCGGGACAGACTCGCTCAGATTCCTGGCCACTCCCTTCAGACTGAATGCAGAAGGACAGTGCTTGGGCCTTTGTTGCTTCAGAAAAATGCCATGTCCTTTCTAACCTGCCTCCCTTCCTCCTTACCCTTTCCCCTTCCTTCCTGTTCTGTTTGCTTGCTCGTTTCTTTTTCTTCCCTCCCTTCCTCCCTGTGGCCCCCCTTCCTGCCTCCTCTCCCCTGCCCTCTTTTTCCTCTTTCCTGTGTCAGAGGGTAAATCACAAGATCCCTGTTGCTTAGCCTATTTTAGAGAAAAAAATCCTCAAAAACAGCAAAACGTGCGTTCTATATTAAGGTCATTCAACGAGGGGTGAAACCTTTGTTTTTATCCACAAACTTTTACTTTGGACAAAAGAATGTGCTGTCTTTGGACAAAAGGAGTGCAAACAACAGAGAGAGAGTCACATGCCAACATTCGACTCTATAAAACCGGCTCTGTGATGTTCAAATGATCTCCCTCCAACCCCCCGCCCCCAAACGAAGGTCTCTGCAGACTCCTGAGCAGCAGAGCAACCGTGTTTGTGCAGCTCACCTTCCTGTTCTGGACGTTCTTTGTCCGCATGCCCTACCAGTGCCCTTATCCACTGACAGGGACAAGGCTGCCTCACCAAGGCATTGCTTCCTGCAGAGGTACAGGTGCTCTTCTCTTGCTGTTCTTCTAATTTAGTGGATAGTTTCTCCATTTAATGGGCATGGTCATGTGCTTTCCTTCTAGTGCTGTTTGAAAGCCTTTTATCACCTTTCCTGGAGATCGACACAGGGGCAGAAGGGAAATCTGAGCTATTGTGGACTAGACTCCCGCATTTGCAAGCCTTCTTTGGTATACAAGCACACAGCCAGCTGGATATTGAAACTTTAAATGTGATGGAGCCTCTAAGGTATGGGGTCCCTGATACAGTGCGATGGTGGGATATATAATATTTCCCTGAGAAAATGAAGTGGCTAACTGATAACTTGACCTGCAGGTAAAAAGGCGGCTCAGAATGTTTCCTGTGTACATGTGTACTGTTCCCTTAGCTGGAGGAACAGCTTTGGCAGGTCGTACACTTATGGGTTCAGAAGTACTTTATGCAACACACAGTATCCTGTCCTGTCCTGTTCAGATGGCTGAGATTCTAATCCTAGCATCAATGTTATCTCTTTGTGTGATTTTGACCCCTGCATGGGACTGGTGTCCTCCTGTGCTATTTCTACAAATGAACCTGAAGCAAGACAAAAAAGAAAGAAAGACAAAAGACAATATTTTCATCATTACTTACCTCAGCTTCCAAGGAAGATCATGGTGTCAGCAATGTCCTAGAAAACTCCAGTAAAATAAACTGACCTGGGTCTCATTGAGTGCTGCTTGGACAGCATGGTCCACAGTTTCAGGGGAAAGATCTGGAAGTGTAATTCCCTATTCTGACTAACACACATATTCACGTGCATTTTAGTGAGCCCCCAAATATGGAATTTTAGAGATTATTGTACTTTTAAAAGCTATCCTTTTGATGAGTCATTTTATTTCCTTATAGAATCAGAAATCGAAGGTATGCCATGGTATATTAAATTTTCTTTAGAGACAGCCTTAATTTTTATGTGTTTATAAGTATTTTTGGTTAAAAAAACTAAACTACACTATAATTACTTAAGATTTAAAAACTGCTCAGGCCTCTACTCTGGAGCCTTCGTGGGGGCCTGGGCACTATTGGGAGCCTCAAGTGGAGCCTGAGTGGGAGCTGCAGCTGCAGCCGCAGCCTGGGCCTTGATTTGAGCCTTGTCCGGAACCCGAGGCCGTTGGCGATGCCTGCTTGAGCACGTTTCCAAGTGGGGGTGGGGGTACAGGCAAGTCGACTGAGCTTTTGGCTGCTGCCCTTTGGGATCTTGGCTTGACCTTCTTGGGCTTTACAAGGGCCTTGATAGCCTTCGCACGTGCGCTCATGGCCTTGGCATTGTTGGCCTGCATCTTCCTCAGACCCTTCTTGTTGTGCTTCTTGGCAAAGCACATGTTCCTCAGGAAACTTGGGGTCTACCCCCTTAAGAGGTTTGTGTCTTTGTGATCAGGGTTTCTTGATGCTGTTTCTGTGCCATTTTCGGGACTGGTTGTGCGTGGTGTGGTTCTTGGACTTGGCCATATCTGCACCGAAACCTACGGCTCCTGAAGTGTCTGGAACCATAAGAGGAAAAAGCAAAAACATTGTCTTTATCAAAGACTTCCCATTTTTCAATACACTCTACCCAAAGTGATAGGTTTGTTCTTGTCTTGACATTTTTCCCAGTTATTATCTGAGGTTTTCCCTTTGAGAACATGAAGATTCTTCCCCATCTGATGGGTCCTTTGGACAGCTGGCTCATGCCTTTCCTCCTAGTGAGGGTCAGGGCGGCCGTGTTCACTCCATCATGATGAATTCTGGACAAATAATTTCAAAGGGAAAGGTGAATATTCTTCAGTTAGGACTGGTGTATTCCTAATTCCTGAATTTGTGTAGTCACTGACCTTGAAGAGTGGTCAAAATTCCAGAAATCCCCTATTTGGGAGACAATTGCTTTGTCCATTACATATACCTAGATATGGGGAAAACACTGAGTTTTCCATCTCGCATCCCGAAATGGTAATTATGGCAATAAAACAATCAACCCGAATGCTCTCTGGGGTCTCGGGAGGTTAAGCTGACACCACAGAGACTGTGAGGTAATGCTATGAAGTTTGACTTGGCCCAGGTTTTTGCCTCTGTGGTTGGAGAAAGTATAACAAAGTTTACCAATTGTTGGCCATTTAAACTGCAGGGGGGGGGGTGGAATAATTTACGATGATTCACAAAACATCATCATATATTAAGACATAAAACAATGTTCTTTATGTTTTGCTGCTTTATATTATATTCCTACTCTTCACTAATATGTCAACTAAATATTATATTCAAAGGTAGTCAACACAGGGATTAAATGTCTACCTACATTCTCTCTGGAAGAAGAACATTTCACCTCCGCCCCCCAAGCTGGCATAGCAAATACACCTCACAGGAGCTTAATGAACATTAGAAAAGCTTGCTGTAGAAACTGCCCTCACTTGGACAAATGTGGAATTAGGAGGGGTGTGTGTTTATGCCGACTACATGATAATACTTCTGTTTGCCAAGTCCTTTCTGCCTGAATCAATAAGAATTATTGTTATTGACATGTTTATTGTTTTTATGCAAATGTTACTAAATACTTTAACATAATCTAAAGCCTCAAGCTTGAATGTCCCTCCGTGTCCATAATTGTTTGCAACTCAGAAGTTGTTTTTATAGTGCCCAAATAATCTTTGCTTAAACTCTATTGCCATCAATTCAGATTGTAATCTTTTATGGCTACTGTATATTAAGCATTAGCTATTTGCCAGGTGTTTTGGATACTGTTAATGTAAACAACAACAAAAGGTAATCTCAGCTACAGCTATGGAACTCTTACAATGTGCCAAGTGCTTTACAGTTAAATTCTCCCACAAATCCTATGACGGGTTTTTAAAAATTGTTTTCGTTTTTTTTCCCATTACCATTCAGTCCCCGTTTACACCACCCCCGTCAATCACCACACTGTTGTCCACATCCATGAGTCCTTTTCCTTTTTGCTCAGTCCCTCCACCCCCTAGCTGACCTCCCCCCGCACTCCTTAGCTGTCATCCTGCTGTCTATGAGCCTCTCTATTTTGCTTGTTAGGTTAGTTTGTTCATTATTCCCACTTCACAGGCTGTCTGTCTTCAGGGCCCATATCCACTATCAGTACAGAATCCACCACTTCTTTCACATGTTCCAAATTAACTAGGTTTTTGGTAAAACTGTATAGTTGGTGGCGGCTATATATTTCTACTTTTTCACCAAAAGTAAAGTGACTATAATTTTTCTCTTATTCATTACTGTCTTACAACTGAGGGTCAAAGGGCACAACAAAATCAGTGATGCAATCTCAGTGGCTCCCACCTGAACCCCTTGGGCACTGTGTTGTATCAGGGTCGCTTGCCCCAGACCACTGAGGAAGGTATCCTTACGCTTGTTGGTCTTGGTCTTTCTTCCCTAAATATAAAACTGGGGAGGGATGTAATTAAGAAGGCTTGAGGAATCCATCTAAACAATCTTTGAAAGGACTAATTTTGGGTGGCATTTACCTAGATCATCAACACTGTGTTCCTTTGCAGACTCTGACTTGTTTGCTGCTGCTGCTGCCCACGAGTTTGGCTATCACCCCGGTGACCCTGGGGCTGTGATGTTTCCCACCTGATGCTGTATGTCCGCCCCAGCAAAGGCGAGGTCTGTGAGACTGATCCAGGCATCTAGGCTTTCTGTGGTTTGCTGAAGATTGGGCTTCTGCTCGTCACAGAACTACTGATTGCCTTGCTGACTCCCCTAAAACAGCTTTCCCCTCTCAGTGTGCTGGGGGGCTCCAGTGCTGCAAGGAGCAACCCAAAAAGAATATTCCAAGCTCAAGTAACTGAGGGAATCACTCCAAGCTCTAACCCTCTTAGATTTTCATGTCATAAAGCTCTGAGCAGTGCTCCGGGAAAGAAACTGGTTCACAGTTGTTTAACCCCAAGTTTCCCAAACTTACTCGACCCCAGAAATTTCCCTTTCTCTCCCTCACTTCTCCCTCCCTTCGCTGCTGCTATTAAATTAGGTGGGACGTCTCTGACATCCATGGAGTAGGGTCTCACAGCACTCCTTTTGGAAAATGCAGTCCTGAGACACGTAATAATGAGGAGAGTTTTTCCCACAGGTTTGTGCAAGTTCGGATTTGAGGGAATTGGGGTTACCGGGTTGGCCTCTATTTACCTTTCTCCAAACTTTTAACCTTACCTCAAGGTGAATGCTTTATAATAATTAAATTATCAATCTACCTCTAGTTTAAGATTCTCTAAGTCTTTCTCCCATCTCAGAAAAAAGGTTTGTAAATGTGCATCGAACTTTAGTAAGTACATGGCTGATTCAGAGTACAGATTGCCATTTTGTAAAATTTATCATATTAAAATTCAAATAATCTATAATAAATTCATTGCAAATTTTGTGTGAGAAAAATTCTATTAATACTGGGAGATTTATTAATGGAAGGGTATAATCTGATTAATGAAGAACATAGCATCATATTTATATACTTATATATAATTTACACATGAAGATATGCATTAAATTATATAAGAAGATACAGTAAGTCAGTGCTGACTGGGACTGGAAGTGTGTTTCTGTTTTCCCATTTTAATCCTCATGTTGTCCACTGTCTTGGGCAGGACACAGTCAGGAACCAGAAACCACTTAGATGCTAAACAGAGGGTTGTGATCCACAGGTGATGGAAGAGCTAAGGAGATAAATAGAAGAGTAAATGGCCCAGAAATTAGCAACACCAAAAGCCTCTTCCAGCCCTTGGAGCTAGAGGAACACAGGGAACATGTGACGTGACCAATACCAAACCTGAATGTTGTGGGGAAGGGGTGAGGGGAGCTAGAACTCATGAGGGCACTGCCCAGGGAGAGCCGAGCTGGAGACAGCCACACCTCCCAGGGAAGAGAGGGGAGAGGGTGGGAAAATTCCAGCTCCTCTCTGCTCCCCAGTGCCTCCCATTGGCTGAACTTACCCATTGCCAAGAGGTCCCAGGAAAGGGATTAGCAGCAGAAGGATTAGAGATGGGAAATTAAGGATACCAACTTCCCCTTAAAATGAACCAGTTACCCTTCCCCCAAAACAGGGAAATACAGGGCATTATTAGAGAATAAGAATTAGGAATAAGCCATGATACACGATCTGCAGTCTTTCCTACCACATCTTAATGTGGACATCAAACTAGAATGCTAGTGGTTATTTTGTTTTTGAAAAGAATTCAGAGACAATTTGAAGCAAATCAAGGAATCGTGTTGGGTCATTATTTTCTTACTTTCAGATCCACGAAAGAGATCATTTAATGGCCAAACTCCAGAGAAATGTAAGTAAGACTTCATGCTTTGATGCCATTTTGCAGTTACCAGAGACACATTTTTTCCTTTAAGGACATGTAAGTCAAATTTTGGGCCTCATATCTACTTTGGGAGGCACACAGTGGAGCAGCCTGGAAAACAAAGCCCAGGTTGACATTTTGCAAATCTTCCAGCTCAACCTTCCCACTGTTCTCCTTGTTTACTGTGTGCCAGCGCATGTTTCTTTCTGTTCCCTGAGCAGAAGCTTGTTTCCAGCCTTTGTGCTTCCCATTTCTCTTGCAGAGACTAGTACTCTGCTCC
>VMDR010010674.1:0-30229 GCA_007922815.1 Macrotus californicus | reverse complement strand
GCGGTGTCGTGAACTGCGGGAGAGCGTGAGAGGTCGTGTGGGGCCTGTCGTCCGTGTGCAGGGCGGCGACATGAACTGGGGGAGCATGTGAGAGGTCGTGTGGGGCCTGTCGTCCGTGTGCAGGGCGGTGTCGTGAACTGGGGGAGCGTGTGAGAGGTCGTGCAGGGTCTGCTGACTCTTTTTGCAGAAGTCAGAGGCGGAGAGACTTGGGTAGACTGATGGTGACCTAATTAGTGGGTGGCCCGCCCTGGAACCTGGATTCCTGATGCTCGGGCCCATGTCACAGTGCCATCTCTGCCCAGGGACATTCCTGCTGGGCGTCCAGGATGGTCCAGTTGCAAACACTCAGTCCCATCCTCAGACTGGATGACCAGGAACGTGCCAGGCGTGGACTGTCATAACATCTGGGAGGGAAGGCCGGATCCCAGCAGGCAGTTACGTGGCAGATGTGTGGTCCCGGGCCGTCTGGCTTTCTGTTGGGGGCGATGACTGAGCTCGTCTTCATCTGTCTTTCGTGATGTCTTCTCTGCCCAATGAGGCCTGTTCGCTCCTTGAGGTCAGGGATGCTGTGTTACCTTTCTTTAAATGTCCTGCATCCCCTACCCCTCCAAGAAAATCCCCAAACTTGTCACACTGTGCTTTTCGGTTTACATTTGTGTGCCGGACATTGGGCATTGAAGTGTTGACTAAGAAGGAAATGCCCCCTAACCCAGTGGGTTAGGACTACAGGCTGGGGGACAGGCATCACCTCCAAACCAGGACAGATCGTTCTGGATCGAGGCCGGCCATCGGAAGGGTGTTTGCACTGCTAAACACTACTGAGTGACTCCCACGTAGTAGGTCTACAGAATCTCTCAGTTTATCCCAAAGAAGCTAGGTGCTGAGGACACAGATGCCTGTGCGGGGGTGTGATTTGCAGGTTCATCCAGCCTGACACACCTCAGAGCCACACAATGAAGACGACCTTTTTCAGGGTCAAAGCTTCACGTCTTCACCACTAGTCAGTGTGCCAGACCCTGCCGCCACTCCCGGGCCGCCGCAGGACTTGATGTCCACTTACTAAACTCCACCAGAAGGGCGCCGCTGGCCGGGCTGCTCTCAGTGGGCAGTGTGCGGGCTGTGTGGCGGTGGGGGTCCCGTCTGGCCCCCAAGACAACACCCTCCCTCCCGGTAGGTCTCCCCGGGGCCGAGCCCTGGGCGTAAGGTGCTGTCGAATGTGGCCAGGCATCCGTGGCGCACACGTCCCCACTGTTGTTTGTGTTACTGCAGACACTCTGGATTACAGTCGTGCACCTGCAGGTCCTGGAGAATCTAAGGGAACGCTGGCGTTTGACTCCGCGGCAGTTCTGATTTTCGGGTCTGTGTGCCAGTGCAGAACGGCTCCTGTGACCGTCACTCACCGGGGAGAGGCTTTAACTCTCAGGTCTCTCCCTCCTGCCCCTACTGGGAGGAGGGTCGGGGCAGTGCCACTGCACGCCCCTCCAGCCTGTGCGCCGGGTCAGCCTGCGGGCGCCGTGGGGCATCTGCCTCCGCCTCCTGTCTCAGTCCCTTCTGGCTCCTGACCTGTGCGACTGACTGTCCTCAGGGCCGGATACTTTCAGACCTTGTCCGTTAACTCTGACTCCCGCAGCAGCCCTGTGAAGGGCACCGCAGCTGGCTGGCTGTGCGGTGGGCCGAGCAGGTGTGAGTACTTACAGGCGAGGACCCAGGGGACCCCTGTGGACACTTGCCAGAAGGTCTTGCCTGGAAAGTACGCAGGTGAGTGGAGCTGGGATCTAGCTGTTGTGAATTCAAGGACTGTGCATGTGCATCCTGTACTGTTGTACCTTGTTCCCACACCCCAAGTCACAAACTAAAGCCCGCATGGGGATCTGGCAGGCAGCGAGTTCGGTTGGCTGCAGGGTAACAGCGGTGAGGCCTGCGTGGGCCTGAGGAGTCAGTGCCTCCTCCGAGGGCATCCACGAAGAGTCCAAACAGTGTTGGGAGCCACAGTGCATGCCAGCGCTGGGGCGTGGCCTGGGTGCCGTCTTCGGAACCGAGTGCAGAGATCAGTGGCCTGGGCCCAGGACCACATCTTGACGTCATCTTGGCTCTCGGAGGTGCAGAATGCACGTCAGAGAGACTGAAGGAAAAGAGACGAAACCTGGGCTGGCGGGGCGTTCTTGGGGCGGCGGAGGAAACACTGGCACAGGGTTGGAGACGTGGCCTCTGAGCATCCTGGGTCTAAGCAGAGCAAGTCTGCCAAGACGTTTCTGACCTCCGTCGTCATCGGAAAGATGCAGTCTCTCTCTCTGTCCCCGTTTCTGACATTTCATCTTTGCTGGGTTGGGTCGCCCAGGTGGCTCCTGCAGACCTGGTGGCAGCTCTCACCACCTTCACTGCTCCATGGGGTGGCGGTCACCAGAGGGACGCGTGGCGAAGGCGTGTCCAAGGGAGGCAGTTCCTTCGGCGTAAGGACTTTGGTGCACGACGGTTTCAGGAGTCACAGAGGCGAGTGTGGCCGTTCACCGCGACAGCCTCTTCTCTGTCCCGTAAGTTCCAGGCTCCCACAGGCAGCATCGTCTCCACTGAGACGGCGAGGGGGACACGGTGTGGCCGGGGAACGGCGCCCAGCGGGAAGCTCGGGTTCCCGAAGCCCATTCCGGGCCCTTCCCTTCCCGCTCTGCAGTCTTCCCGGCCAGCGCCTTCTGGGATGCCGCAAGGGGAGAGCCCCGTGCTCTGGGTGTGATGAGCCCTCGTGTGTGTGTGTGTGTGTGTGTGTGTGAGAAGGTTTGCATAGATGAGGTGCGTGTACCTACAGGAGGACACACAGACCTGCAGTGCTTGTTTCAGAGCATGTGGTATCCAGGGAGTCTCCACCCCAGACAGAGGATAGCACGTTTTCATCTCCCAGGAGGGTTCCGTGTGACCCTTTTCAGGCGCCCCCGGGTTCCCCTCTCCCCAGTCAGCAGCTACCGTCTGGATTCTGTTCCCTGTAGGTTAATTTCGCCTGTTCTCAGACTTCGTGCGCAGGGAAGAACTACATGTTTTCTTGGGCCTGGCTGCTTTCACTCAGTTCAATGTGGCTGAAATCGATTCCTGTGTCGCATCTATCAGGAGCTGGCCTTTTCGTTGCTGAACAGACTTTCATTACATGCATACCTCATGGTTTAAAAACATCATCTTTTCTTTTGCTTTAATTTCTTGCCTATCTAAATGGACGTAAGCCTCTGTTTCCCAAGTAATGGAGCAGAAATGCCCCCAAGGGGACCATGTGGACACACTCCTGTGGCCAGTCAGTGAGTCGCAGCCCTGACTGGACGGGTCTGGGAGCGTCTCGTGTGAGGGGATGTGCTCCCCACGCCGTGGTCCCCCCATGGGAAGGCGGTGTTGAAGCCTCTTGGGCTGTACTATTTTTAACTTGTCCAAGCGAGTGTGACTACCAGCCGTTGGTCAGAGGCTCTTTTTTTTTCGGTGAAACTGCTTTCCTCCTGCTTTCTGGGGGAACAAACCCACAAGAGGGCGTGCACTTGGCCCCTTGTGAAAGGTGGGGGGCAGTGAACCCTGAGAGGAGGCCTGGGGTAGGCTGGGCCTGTTCTCCCGCGGGAGGGGGGTGGAGGCACACCCCAAAATCCTCAAGAAAAACTAGGGACAACTCATTCATTGGAGCCCACACCTGCTCAGCCGTGCTCTTTATCTTGATTTCAGACTTTTCTTTAATCTGAGAGGTTGATATTTATTTATGTACTTCTGCTTCTGTTTTTTTTCCATGTTCCTTTGTTCTTCCCCTACATTATGGCTTCTGTGGGTGCCATGAACTGAACCCTAATGAAAAGACTTGTGCCCTGGCTGGTGTGGCCACGTGGACTGAGGGTCGGACTGCAAAGCACGGAGTTGCCGGTTCGATTCCCAGTCAGGGCACAGGCCTGGGTTGCGGGCCAAGTCCCCAGTAGGGGGCGCACGAGAGGCAACCACACATGGATGTTTCTCTCCCTCTCTTTCTCCTTCCCTTCCCCTCTCTCTAAAAATAAATAAATAAAATCTTAAAAAAAAAAAAAGAGGACTTGTGACACTCCTTGGTTCAAATAAACAAGCCAGTGCCTGTTTTCTGACGGTCGGTCAGGTTGTGGGGCGCAAGCAGACACACGAACCCTGCAGCAGTAACGAGGCCGATCCATCGAGGGGTGATCTCGTCCTCTGATAGATCACTTAGTGATAATCCCATCGCTCTCGCCGCGTAATTAGATGTTTATTTGCCGTGTAACTTTTACATTTCATTAAAATGGTGTGATCTACACAGCAAGGATAATTATCCTGTGATTACGCGTCTGTCACCTGGAACTGTACCTTCGTAATTAGTTATAGTTTCTGGTGTAATTAACTCATCAAGCCAGGTCTTGCGAGTGAGCAGGCAACTGGACTGCACGCACGTGAGGACCCAGACGCCAAGGCATGTGTGGGGCTCGTGCGTCTCTCCCTGGTGCGGCCCCCGACTGGGGCCATGGCCGGCACCCCTCTCCCGAGCCCTGTGTGTATCTGCAGCTCACTGGGACCCGCCCGCAGTGTGCCGCTCCTCAGAACCTCAGCCCCCGGGGTCTCGGCCCCGAGGTTCAGGGATCGACCTCCATTGTGGAGCTGACTGAGTGAGCACTGCGGTCCCAGGAGCACCTTCACAGTGGGCTCGGGAGAGGATGTGACCCACTTCTGGCCAAGGAGACTCAGGAGGAGTTTGCTGGGGGCTCTGGGGAAGCTTTCTTTACTCTCCAGAGAGACTCACAGTCAGCCTCTCCCCGTTTCATGGTTCGGTCACAAAGGAGGGGCCAGGAGCCCAGCTCTCCACCTGGCCCACCCACTGCCACCAGAACACCAGCCTGGTGCCAGCCTAGAGGGAGGGGTGTCCCTGGGTTTGCAATGCCGTCCTTACAGCCCTGGGGTGATCTGTGCCACCCCGAGGACTCTGCACCTCTCCTGTCCCGGGCCAGGGTGTGCTGACTGACGGAAGTGCCACCCCGCTGGCACACTACCCTCAGCCTCTGGCAACTTTGGGTGGGTACAGATGTGCCCTTTGTTGCTAAGACCTCTGTGTTTGCTCCACTTGCCAAAGTATCATTTCTGGCATGTCCTGCATTAAATTGAGCTGTAAATGGAAAGATCTGAGTCCACGGACACTGTCCACTAAAGGACTTCTGAAGGACACTTCAGAAGAGACATTCCAAGCCTTGGCCGCTGTGGCTCAGTGGGTCGGAGCGGTGTCCCATGCACCAGAAGGTCAAGGGTTCGATCCCTGGTTGGTGTGTGAATGGGAGGCAATCAATCAATGTTTCTCTCACTCAAATCAATAAACACCTTTTTTTTTTTAAAGGGGAATTTCAAATAAATTTCAACAGGCAGTCCGAGGTCTAGTAACAGCGTGTCCCTGTGTGTGGGGACACTCACGTCAGCAGTAGCTACTGGGAATGAGGTACTTTCGTCTCACTGTTCATTAGAAGTTTCCGATCAAACAGAATCTGCAATTTCATTTCACCAGAAGCATCTTAAGTACCAGAATTTCCCCCAGGAAAGTCCTTCCTTGTATCTAAGGGTCTGTCACCCCACTTATGAAAAAAGGTGCTACCTACCAACTTGGTATGGCGCTGAAAAATCCGAGAGGGCCTTTTTTGCATTTTTCATGTCTTTCTTTAAAACCTAGTGCAACAGCGACTGTGTGTGTATCTGAAGCACATTTCCTGGTCATTCTAATTCTGACACCGAGGAGTCTGGACCTGCACCCGCTTGTCTGTGATGACTTAGTTCATTTTTCTGAACACGAGGAGACACTCACTGTGGCCCATCTATTTGACTGGATACCTTCTTGTGATTATAACACTGCTCCAAAGATTAATTTACGAAACATACAGTTTGATGCCTTTAATTAATAGCCTGTCACGGTGCGAAGTTCAGTGACGTCCCCTCGGGTCAGGGCCCACCTTTTATGAGCTGTTAATTCCCCGTTAATTCATTTACTCACGTGACCTGTGGGCCTGTGGGCTTGACTGAGGGTGGAGGCCTGCATGATCTGAAAAGATATTTTACATAATTTTCAAAAAATTTCCAGGAAAAGTTGATCCTTGGGTGAAAAAGAGGGTCGGAAAAAAGTTCATCCGTTTCTAAGGCATTTTATTGTGACAGAGACAGACCATCGTTTGAACGGTGTGTCTTACTTTCCCTTAATCATTCCCTGCCCTACACCGGGCCAGTGACACGAGCGCCTCCTTTTTTTTTTTAATTCTTAAAACCTGGGGCATCAGAAATGATCTCCCCGATCTTCAGAAAGTGCGACGCGCAGCACGAATTCAGTCGGCTTGTTTACTGAGTGCGGTGTCACCTCGCCCTCAGTTTAACGGCGGGCCCCCCATACATCTCCCCACAGCCAAACGTGATGAACCGCCCAGCCCAGCGCCGAGCCAGGCGGCGCTTATTAGCCCTTGAGAAGTTATCGATCGCTTGTCTCGATGATTCTTTCACGGGTCCCCGTAGCATGGACTCCCGGGGAAAGACCCTCGGCCCCGTCGCAGGCAGCTCGCTCATGGTTCCCGCTTCAGTCACGAGGTTTCCATGGCTCTCAGTCTAATTACGGCTTTTCTAGCACGGGCTTTTATCTTCGGTTTTTGTCTCTGTGAACAGCGGGCATTTTAAAATTAATTTCGAGAGGTGCCAGTAAGATGAAAAGGGCGGTCAGAGAGTGTGTCTTGCGCTTCAGGGTGAAAGGGATTTTTAACATGCTTTAAAAGAAATGAAGTTTACTTTTCTTGATTACATAAATTTAAAAAAAGATTTTTTTTTTTGGTGAGTAGATTGTTTTTAGACAGTTTTTTAAACGAACAATTTGTGGTACTTTGGTGCTGACATTTTTGCTTGCCGTGCGGAAACCCTTTAAAGAGTATTTACTTTTTATTCACCACTGACAGCTGGCATGCAATATTAGGTGAGTTTGGTGCACAGCACAGCGGTCAGACCTCCAGAGACCTTGCGAAGTGACTCCCTGTTTGTCCAGTGCCCGCCGGCCCCATCCACAGTCACCGCAGTCCTGTGGACCACGCTCGCTGTGCCGACTTTGCGTCCTCACCACGGTTTCTGTGACTGGCGATCTGTGCTGCTCAGGCCCTTCCCCTTCCCGCCCCCGATGGCCCCCCCACCTGACGGCAGGTGCCGACGTTCACTGCGATGGGGCCAGAACCCTTTCTGCACTAGCGCTAGGGTGCCTTGCGGGCTTAGCTGATGGGCGAGGCGGTGTAAACGGCTTCACAAGTGGCCTCAGATGCGTGGTGAAGGGCACAGAGGTCCTGGTCTGGAAGGGGTATGGGGACGGTCCCCTGGTTTGGGGTGGGGAGCTGGGGGACATGACCTTGAAGCAGCATTTCAAAGCACTTGATTCAAGACTTGGGGGGATGGTCAGGGGCCCGCTGGCGTCCCTACACTTTTGCTTCCCCACTGCCTTAGGGATGGACGGCCGACCTCACAGGAGGCGCTGGGGGCTGGGGTTTCCTTCCTCAGAGCAGAGTGGTTTCCAGGTTTCCCCGTGGAGAGCGAACCTCTCCTGCGTGGGGGCCGCACTCTCTGGCCTCGTCAACTAACTCAGGGAGTCGGCCCTTCCCGGCCATCAGCCCGTGTCTACTTACGCAGCTGAGCCGATGTCAGAGTTGGTGGGTCAGTCAGCGCCTCCGGCAG
The DNA here is from genome assembly GCA_007922815.1 of Macrotus californicus. Classification (NCBI taxonomy): domain Eukaryota; kingdom Metazoa; phylum Chordata; class Mammalia; order Chiroptera; family Phyllostomidae; genus Macrotus; species Macrotus californicus. The sequence continues at coordinate 22,543 of VMDR010010674.1, read as the reverse complement.
GAGCACCCCTGGGTGGAGAAGTGCAGCGGGAAGGGCCAGAGGGACCCCTCATGGCGAGGACGGCAGGCCCCGTGCTCGGGACTGGGACACGCGCCAGGATCCCTGGGGAGGGCCCTAATCATGTCTTGGGTTTATGACGTAAGAACCAACACGATTTAATGACAACAGACTCACGTGTCGCTGAAACTTGATGTGTCAAAATTCCACTTGTGACTCTCGTTTCCAACTTCCATTAAAACCGCATTTAACGAGGAGGGATCCTTTAAGGGAAGCTTTAGGTAACGTTAGCCAGCGAATGTGCAAATGTCACGAGTCTGAAAAGCTTTGTCTCGCTGTCGTCCTTTTACGGGGGATGAAAACATGGCGAGATGCAAACTCCACCGCCAGCCCTTGTTCTTCACCGTCTCCCCGCCCCCCCCCCCCCCGACAGCTCGGTCCCCGACCAGGCTGTCCACAGGGGAAAGTCTCAGGGGTGGGGCCAACTTCGGGCCTAGCTTCTCTGCCTGAAGCTGATGCCTTTGAGATCGGTCACGCGTCTCCCGGGTGACAAACGAGAACGCACGGGTGTGAGTGTGATTTGGTTTTCACGCCAGTCGCTTCTCGAACAGCCTTCTGGAATGAATGAAGTCTGAGAACGTGGGTTCCGCCGTGCGCTCCCCATCAGGAGCAGCCAGCCAGCGGGTCCCGCGCGTTGCTCATGGGGTGCAAAGGCAGGTCGTGTGTGTGCTTCCACGTTCAGCTCAGTTTCTGTGGGTCTGAGGCCAGGGGTGTCCGACCTTTGGTCATCTCTGGGCCACACATTCAATACACAAACACTCATGAACACTGATGAGCACAGAAAAGGTTTGAGGTGAATTTATTATGATTTTGTGTTGGGCTGCGTGTGGCCCGGGAGGCATTCTGGGACGGGGCTGTGGTGTTTAAATGAACGCTCTGATTAACTGATAATGAGCCGCTCAAGATCATTCATTGTTAACTCACCCAAAGTCAGAGAAAGATCTGATTTGAACGCTGTTTCTGTCCTTCACCAGCTTCCTGAGCTCGGGCAGATTGCTTCATGTCTTTTTACTCATTCTCGTCTGCACCTCGCAGGGCCCTTGCGAGGATTCAGTGAGGCAAGATGAGCCTCACGCACCGGCCGTGCTCAGAAGGACGCAGCTATTACTCAGCGATGTGACGCTTTCCTGGAAGCTGCGTGTGGCGCAGTAAAAATAATTGAATCCTTCAGTAATGACTGGTGTCGGGTTTGCCCGCGTCTCTGTGCCAGGAATTGGGACAATAAAGAGGAAAAGGGCCCCACACTCTGGGAGCCCATGGTCAACAGGCTCGCCTTTTCCTGGGTGGTGATTTCCCAGCCGCCCCTCCTTGATCACGATGGAAAGGGTGGACAAGGGACCGACCCCAGGGTGGCCACGGGGAAGGTGATGATTTTGAAATGTCTGTTCCTAATTAAATGTCGCACCCCTTCCTGATGAAAGTGATGAAGATAAATGGGAAGGGTGGGGACTTTGCCGGCTTTACACGAGTGCCTGTTGAGATGTGGGAAGAGAGGGTGGAAGGCCCTCCTTTTGGAGGGAGGGGCACCAGGAAAGCCGCCAGGTGTGCTGTTCTGGGGTGTGTTTCTGGGACGGTGAGCAGGTCTGCAAGCTCAGAGGCAGGTAGGTTCCAGGCCGGGAGGAGCCAGCTCAGCTGATGGGGGTGGCGGGAGGAGTTGTCACTGTTTCCCCTGAGTTCCATCTGCCATGCCGCGCCTCTTGCTGCGGACCAGGACGGGGCCGAGTTGTGGGCATTACAGCGTGTTCTGCCCTCTGCGCTAATGGGGAGCCTGGTCGGTCTGCAGGGTTCGGGTGGATGGGGCTCCCCCTCTCCCTTCTTCCTTTTTTCCAGGGAGGGATAAGACTTTTTTCAGCCCTCTTAGGGTCCCTGGCCGGGTCTGACAGAGACAGATGAATGGGAAGAGCAGACAAGGGTATTTAATGTAACCCTGACCCAAATTAGCGTCTTTAAAAGTTAAATCCTTCCTAGCTTCTCTCAGTAGCTGTTGGTGGTTCGGATGGTACCGTTTTATCCCAACCATTCTCAAACCTACGTGCGTTTCCTGTTCCATGACCCCTGAGGTCAGGAGGGTTAATCGGTGGTTGCCTGTTGGGCTGGCGGAGCTGGTGATGAGCCCAGTGGGGTTCAGGTGACGAGGGGGTGGGAGCACAGGCACGGGCCACGGGCAGAGGATGCAGCACGCCTTTGGGGGCCCACGTCTGTGCTCCACAGTGCCGAAGAAGGTGGGCACGCGTTCGCTGGACAAACACGTGTGTTCTGATCAACCGCGCCGGCTGCTCCTCCCTGGTTTGAGTCAGTCGCCCTCAAAGCCTTGTGGAAATTACTGCATTCGTGGTGACTCTCCATGATTATTATGAATGTGGATGGCAAAGAACAAATCACTGCTGCTTGATTGCTTAGTCCTGCCGAGCCCAAGGGCGGAGGGCAGGGTCGGGCGGAGCCTTTCGGTGACCCTCCCTGTGCCGAAGGGGTGGGTAAGCCACACACAAGCTCGTGGTCGCTGTGAAGTTAAGGAAGAGAAATCTCTCATCTGACAGTGCTTGTTAGCGTAAATCATCAGTCCAGGCGTACTTTTCCTGCGTGCTTTATGGGAAGCACAGGGAACATGACTGACAGATGGATTTGGGGGGCACTGACTTGACGATTGGGCTGCCAGCGTCCTTCCAGGCCCCTGGCCCATCCACGTGTGTTAAATAAAAGGCATGGTTGACGGGGCCTGAGCATGGTGGTCCCAGTGGATTGGACAGTGGATGCTGACCTGGCTCAGCCAGTCAGATTCTCCGAGAGACCTGAAGTTGGGGCCTATGTCTGTCTGGGGTTGGGGGAGGTCCTGTGAGCTGGGAAAGGTCACAGACGCGAGCAGAGGGGGCCGGGAAGGTTGGGGCTCTTTCCACACGGATCCGACTTTGTCTGGGATGCTGGAAATGGGCCGCTCCTGTCCCCGGCAGCGTAGAGAGACGTGTCACTTGAAGGGAACGCCGTTCTCTTCGTGAGACAGAGCGGTGCGGGAGTGGCCCTGTGGTGGCGTGCCGTTACCTGAGGACGCATGGTGCTGATTGTCTCCTGAAAGGCCAGCTCGCAAGTCCCGCAGGCTTTGGTTGGTTTTGATGTTTTCCTGTCTCCTAATGGACAGGAACTGAAATGGATTTACTGTCTAACGTATTCCTTAGTTCAGGGCATCGCTTAGGAAAACGGGGCCATGAGGTGAGGGATTCTCGGGGGCATGGGCGTGCGTCCTCCAGCCAGGGTTTTCCCTGTGGGATACGAAGTAGCTTTTTGCATCGGGAAAACCTGTCAGATTGTAAGTTGGATTCAATGCCTTTTCCTAGTTTAGAAAAATCGTCAGGAGAAAACACGTCTGATTCCACAGGTCCTTCCAGGCCTGGGCACTGTGACAGAGGCGCGGACCGCTGGGAACGCTGGCTGGGACGGTGGCCCCTGAGTCTTCTGTGCCTTCCTGTGGTTACGCCGTCTCTCCCCTCCCCTCCCCAGCCTTCCTGTCCACCTCGCCCTCACACACCTGCTTCAGGTGGGGGCCCCGGGGGCCAGAAGGACAGCTCCGCCCCGTCCTCTTCTCGCAGACCCACAGCATGAAGCTGCTGTGGCCCTCGCCTCCTCTTTGCCCCCAGACCGGGCCCCCAGCACTGAGAAACCCCCGAGACCCACACCACCGAGATCTCCTCAGAAGCAGAGGTGAACCTCGTTCTGGTTGATCACTCCGTATCTGATCAGCGCCCACGGGTGGGCGCTCAGGAGGCCGCCGTCCCAGGGGCCTGAAGGTGAACGATGGAGCTGCTCGTTTCCAGGGGCCCACCGTGTATGGGAAGGCGGAGGGGCCAGCTGTCCTGATAAACTGGTTATGGTTGAGGAGGCCGACTCCGAGGAGGGCTCTCGGTGGCCTGGGGGAGCAGGATGGCAGCGACAACCAGGAAGCAAGCTGGCATGAAACCTGCCAGTCAAGTGAGCTTGGGAGGGTGTGTGCGTGTGCACACGCACACACACACACACACACACACACACACACACACACACACACAGGGGTGGGGGAAAACAGGTAGCTGAGACTTGCTGAGAAGTCCAGTGTAAGAAAACCAGGGCAGGGGGCTGGGGCTCTGGGCTGGGCCAGGTGATCAGACCTTCCTGCCTGTGGACAGGTGGCGGTTTTCCTGGAAAGCTGTGGCAGTTCCGCACTTCCGTAGCCCCGTCGCGGTGTTATGGGATGGCCCTGGAAAGGCCAGCTGCCTGTCTCCCAAGTTGTCTTCCCGGATGGCGTCGTGATTTTTTTGGGTTCAGAATCTAATGTCACCATTTTGCACACCTCAGGAACAAATGCACCCTAAGTAAGTTTAAGGGACGGATGCGCAGAACCAGAGCGCTGCTTGTTAATGTCTCACACGGAGCAGCGGTCGGCGGTCTGAGGGGACGGGAAACGTCCACACCTCCACCCTGCAGGCAGGTAGTCAGGGGTGGTGAGCAGACCTCGAGGGACAGTGGGGGAGCCCTGTCTCCAGGGGACTCATGCCCCCACCAGAGACGTCCAGTATGTTCGTTTTCTGAAACCCAGCACCCGACTCACTGTAGGGGGACCTCTGCCCAGAGGCCTGGGCTGTGCAAGGCCCTCTCTGCCCTGCACAGTGCTGGCCTTGACCCTCTCCTCTGCCCCACGGCCGGTCCCACCAGCGGCGGGGCTTGTCCCAGGCTCGTCCGCCCCCAGGCTCCAGTCAGAGACCCGAGGATCTGACGGCTGTGACGACTCCGCGTCTCATTCAGGGGTCCCAGGTTAGGAATGACGGTCTTCAGCACACTTCCCTGCCCAGGTCGTGCTCACCCTACAAACCCTGCTTACTTTTCAGCGCCCAGCTCCTGGTCAGATTTAAACGTAAACGGTGTCACCTTCAGGTGGTTCTCTTCTCTCAGGGAGGAAAAGTCCCATTTTGTAGGAAATCTGCTAGTCAACGGCCTGCCTGGCCCCTGTTTAACTTGAGATTGTAAGTAGAAACTTAACGACCCGTGGAGCAGTTGCCATGACATGCACGAAAGACTTCTGGGATGTGTCCAGGGAGAAATAACTATTTTCCTTCTTCTGCGCTCTTTGCCAGCTCTTCCCTCCTTGTCTTTGCCTTGACTTTCCCTGGCCTGATGCTGTCTGTGGGCTTGCGTCTGGTGTGCGTCCGCACCAGCGGTGACATCACGGCTCGTCCAGCTGGCGCCTGGCCAGTGGGAATGAGGTCAGAAGGGGGGGAGTGCCACGTGCCCGAGGCCAAACCACTGGGGTTCTCTGGGAGGCCCGGAGAACGCTGCGCAAGGGAGCACCCCTCCCGCCAGCGGCGTCGGAAGGAGATGCTGTCGGGAAGGCGAGGGGTCGGGCCCCTCCTGCTTTTCTTTTCCTGCCGCTGAAGCTGCGGGTTACACGCGAGGGTGCCATCACTGCAAAAGCTCATGATGTAACGGGGACGGCTTTCGAGGAAAAAGGGAAAATCCCTCCGCTCTTTCTGTTCATTAATAATCATTAAAAAGATGCAGATTTGTTTTTCGGCCAGGAAAACATGCAAAGGCAATACCAAGGCATATTATTTTATAACTTGTTTTTCATATTGCGCTATATTTTGAACATGTTTCTAACTCGGTAAATTCAGACCCGTGTCATCCTTATTAATGTCCGCCAGTCGTTCCGTTGTCTGATGTAGTCTAAGTTTTTTCGTTAATTTTGGTGGTTTTAGGTAAATTTAGAATGATAGTTGACGTGTTATTTTGGTTCCAGGTGTGCGACGTAGTGACCTCGTGTATTTGCGTTGTTTCGGTATCATTTAGTCATGGCGTCTGTTGCTCGGGCTCTTCCCAGCTTCTGTTTCAGCAGGTGGTGGCCCTTGGGAGTGCGCGCCCTCGAGTGCCCGTGCCGCTCCGACACCTGCGAAGTGCAGTCGCTGTCTGAGGTCACGCCCGTTCAGAACTTTGACCTGGATTGTTCGGTTTCCCTCGAGGAAGTTTTAAAACATTTTATTTATTTATTTTTAGAGAGAGGGGAAGGGAGGGAGACAGAGAGGGAGAGAAACATCCGTGTGTGGTTGCCTCTCGCGCGCCCCCCACTGGGGACCTGGCCTGCAACCCAGGCCTGTGCCCTGACTGGGAATCGAACCGGCGACCCTGTGGTTCGCAGACCGGCGCTCAGTCCACTGAGCCACACCAGCCGGGCCCTGAAACAAAGTTTCACAAGAAGTTCCCAGTTACTACTTCCTTTCTTTGCATCTCTGCATTTTTTATTTGTTCAGCTGGTAGTTTGTGTGTCCCAGAGTTTGTCGTTTTTGCTCACGTTGTAAGACGTTGTCAGACAGCGGTTCATGGTGTTTCCTACTGTTTTTGACATCTGTAAGACTTGTTGTGATTTCTCTTTTGTTCCTGATATTGGACATTGGTGTTTTTTCCTTTCTACCTAAAATTTACTGTTAATCATTCAGAAAACCATTGGTTTTTCTCTACTGATAGTCTATGTTTAAATTTTATTTTAGGTCTCATCTGTGTTATTTTTCTTTCTTCTGTTTACTTTGGGTTCAGTTTGAGTCCTAGCCCTTGATCAACCAAAATAACTTATTTTCGATTTCACGATGATACGGTAAGACAGCTTCATTGTCAAACATTCAGGGGACGTGCAGGAGAAAGTACAGCCCACTGGACGTGCACCGCTTGGTGGTAACAGACGTCAGCCTGCGGTCGTGATGCGGGTCACGCACAGTCGTTCATGAAGGTGGAGCCGCTGTGTGCGGATTTGATTTACGTGTGCCCTGCCTCGTCCGTTTTCTCACTTCAGTGTCCTTCTGGGGTCCTCTCTCGGCCGCACGCCACAGTCGTTAGAAACACGGTGTGAGTGATCTCATACTGTTGTCAGTGTGTGCTTAATAATGATTAGTGTTCCTTCTGGCACATGTACAAGGGGGGGCCCAAATAACCTGGAGTTATCTTCTGGAGGGCGGGCCCCTGGGAGTCCAGCCTTCCCCCGCTGGGTGGGTGTCCTAGGAACCCTTCTTCATCCGTGCACCAGCTGGCGTTACTGTGAGAGGCTGTGTGCGTCTTCAGGGAATTTTTTTGAAGACTCTTTCGACGCATTTGCGCATTGCATGATGGGTGATTGATGAGCGCACCTGCCCACCCCACGCTGAGTGTTCAGCAGGATTTGACCAAAAATGGCATGATCCCACCATGCCCCACCCTCCCTGTTCACCCGATCTCACCCTGATTGACTTTTTTTTGTTTCCTTGGATGAGAAAGTCATCAAAGGGGAATGGTTTGCCGGTGGGGAAGGAATGGGCGAAGCAAAAAACGTCAGAAGCACTAAAAGGCATCAAAATCGGTGAGTTCAAAACCTGTTTTGAGCCGTGGGAAAACGTCTTGATGGGTGCCTCGCATCCAGTGGAGAGGACTTTGTTTGTTTTATAGAAATCTGCTTGTATCCACTTCCCTGTATTGATTTTTCTTACACATTTCTTAACAATAAACACCAAATCAGTAAGTAATAAACACGTGACCCCTCCCATCTCGTCGGTGGAGTGCTCCCTCGACCTTTCTGACGAGTTTGGTGGAGTGGTGGCGCCGTGTGCACGCCCAGGCCCCTTGTTAGTTGTGGCTCCTTTGGGGCCGCTGAAAGCCGGGCTTTGTCAGGCGGCTGTCTGGCTGCGGCACCTAGGCCGCTCCCGGCCCTCCAGGGTGGCGATAGGTCGAAAGACCAAGAGGGGCAGGAATACGTGCAGACTTTCTGTTTTGCTAGACTTATCTTTAGAAATGTGTGACAGCTCTCATTTCTACCAGCGCCCGATCTGGGGGCTCCCTCTCCCAGGTCTCGCTGTTGTGATGTGCTGCAGGTCCTTGATGTGGCAGGGTGGACATCATCCTCTTTTTGATTTCCTCGTAGGACCAGGAAAGATGTAATTTTAATGTATTTCTATTTTCATTTTAATCAGTAAAGAATACTTTTGGCGTGCAGATATTTTACGTTTTCACGCCATCCGACATTCATGGTTTCTGCTTGGTGTTGCGCGTAGATTGTGAAGCGCTCGCCTAATTATTTCTATTATCTTTACGGTCTCGGTTTCTTCCCCTTCGTCTTCAGTCCGGCATCGCGCACTTGCCTGCAGGCCGGGAGGTGTGGATGGGTCGTGACTTTCTCCCAAATGCAGGTCTGGGAGCCAGCCCGAGCACAGGCCGCCTCCCTTCCTGCAGATGGGTCCTGTGCCCGCTGCGGCCGCCTCTCCAACGGCTCCGAGGGTGGGTGGGTCCTGCTGGCCTTTCTTATGACCTTCTGCCCCGCATTTCCCTGATTTTTCTTTATTGTGTGTGTATGTAAGGCTCCTGATGAATTGCAAAATCCAATTTCAGATTCTTAAAATAATCTCATTAAGATTCATATGGAAATTATGCTACTCATTTGGGGAGAAATCACTGTTTAGAAAGCTGGATTTTTCCACTCAGAAGAAAAAAAACGTCTCTTCCTTCCGAGGTCGTCTTTCCTGTCCTTGGGGTGTGTTGGGTGTGTTGTGTGACAGACTGCCTCGGGGGTGGGGGGCGGGTTTCACCGGAGCTCGAGTGTGTGGTGACGCGTGTGAGTGTGTGAATGCGTGTGTATGGACGGAGTGTGCGTGTGTAGATGAAAGGCCTTGCCGGCTGCTTATCTCTGTGGATCGGTGCAGAAGGCCGCCTTTGAGGGCCTTCTCTTGGGTCTCGTACACTGACCTCTTGAACCCCACCTCGGTGAAGTGAGCTCTTGGGGCGTTGGTGTGACGCGCTGATTCAGTGTTCTCCCTCGGAATACGGAGTTCAGGAAGGAGGCGCACGTGTGCAGAACGGCTCCGGGGTCTTCTGGGAGGGAACCGACACCTCAGTTTTTCCCCCTGGATTTGGAGCTGGGAGACCTTAGCAGGCCGGCCCGGACATGGTTCAAGGGCCAGAAAAACACTGCAGTCAGTGTGTCCTGGTGGCAGGAACAGGTGAAACAGATGAGCCTGGCGGCGTCCTGGGGACGTGGTGAGGCATGGGGTGGGGCGTCTGGGAAGGACGGATGCCTCAGCCCGGTCAGCCCAGGCCGGCTTCCAGGCAGACCTGCTTCCTCAGACATGGTGTGGCCTGTGGGATCAGAGCTGGCTGGGTCAGCCTCTGTCCGTCCTTGTTTCCTGAGAGGTGGGAGAGCTGACGTGGCGTATCCCCTGCCCTGGACGCCCTCTTTGCCTTCCTACTGCCTGGGGAGGGGAGAGTGCTGCAGCCTCGGAGTCGTGCAGGGAGCCTCATGGAGCTGCGTGGCCAGCCTGGGTCCCTGGGGGACAGCGTGCCGCAGTTATCCACCCGCTGCCCGAGTCTGGGTTGTGACGTGGGCAAGAAACAAGCTCCAATGTCACTCACCCTGCTGTCATGTCAGGCCTTCCCCCACCAGAAATTGTAACCTGCAAGGGGGGTCCTATGGTAGCAAACCCTAGATATGTGAGCAGGAGCAGACCCTGTTGTCTGTAAACGTGGCGGCTTTGTTAGGTCCTGGGAAGGTTATTTGCAAAATTATTGCTGGTGACGACTTGGACCCGGGAAGGCTGACCGTGGACTCCTGGGGCCTGGACATCAAGAGGAAGCAGCTCTAGAAAAAATAAACGTTTCCCTGAGTGTCAGTCCTTTCTCTACTCCCAGCCAAACGCTGGGCGAGGATGCGCCGCCCAGGAAGGGCCCGGCCTGCGGGCGCGCCTAAGCTCAGGGAGCCCTCTTGGTCTTTGGCACGGGGCCTCCCAGACCTGGAAACATAAACGATTTGCTTGTTTTAAAAATTGATTAGCCGACTCCTGAAAAATACAATAATGGCTTTTCATCTTGCTGGTTTGATGGATCGCAAAGTCGTCCTGGCCGGAACACGGGAAGGAGGGGTCCGGGCCTCAGGTCCCCTCACATTGTGGGCCGCTCAGCGCACACCACCCGGAGGGTCTTGCGGAGCTTTGAGATAAACCGGCCTTTCGTGGGTCACAGGAGCACGTTGCAGCCCCTGCTCCTCCCTTGTCATCGTGGTCTGTGAGGGTCTCTGACTGCTCCCGGCGGGGGGCAGTCAGCCCCAGGACGCTCCCCAAATGACAGCACCCCCTGCCTTCCCACTGCTGGGTGCCTGGGCAACAACAGATGAGGGCCGCCGGCTCAGGTTCCGTCGCCAGAGACCCTGCGTGTATCCTCTTTTCTCCTTCTCAGCCAGCTCTGGTGCAGACATTTCAAATGCTTACCGTGTTTTAATCGCGTATTTTCCTAGGCCTGTTCCCTGATTGGGAGACGCTCTCGGGCGCACTCACCAGTGTGTTGGGCACGCAGAGACGCAGGTGTAACCCACAGAAGTGTGCTCAGTTAGGTGGTGCCACCGCGTCGGGGAAGAAGAGATGCCTTCACCCCCAACAAGCCGAAAGCAACTTTACATCCATGTAGTCGTTCACTGTATTCTCGGGTTCCCCACACGTAGGTTTTTATTCTGGTCCCCTTTGTAAAAGGGACGGTTTGCATTTTTCACCTCGGATGACGGCTCTGTCCGCTTCAACACTCATTTGAAGTTTGCGTGCGTGTCCCGGCAGAGGCCTTGGGTGAGACTGTGACTTGTCGTGTGTGTGTCTGTGTCCCGGGGAATGAGAAGGAGCTGTGAGGCTGCCTGGCGGCACGGGTGTGGGGCCCTGAGTTCAGGGGTGCTGGGGGGTTGTCGACCCAGATTGGGGGTTCTGGCCCAGCATCGGTCTTTTCAGGGCAGTGAAAACACTCACTAACCTTCACATTCAGTGAGTGGGTCCCAGTTGCTAGGCTGCTTGGAGTGTTCCCAGTGCGAGGAAGAGCCGGCGCGCGGACCAGATGGCGCCCCTCGGCTCACTTCCCTCCTGTGGTCGGTGTGAAGGACGCATTTCCACCCTGTGTCCTCACTCCTCTCTGTCTCAGGTGGCTTGTGCTGTGCATCTGCAGTCCCCCGTTAAAAGGCTGACTTACCTCCTGCCCCTTGACTTTGGGTTTTGACGGGGACCCTGCTCTGCTCAGCAGACCAGGCGGATGGAGCTGCGGGCAGGCAGGCACCAGTGGCCAGGGGCCGGCTGCGCCTCACTTACTCTCTCGCATCTCCCTTTACCATGGGAGCCCGCCCAGGACGGCCTGCTGTGCCCAGGACAGGACACACAGGTGGAGCTGAGCTGCTCGAGTGGACCCGGCCCATGTCAGCGGAGTCCTGGCTGGCCTGGGGATGGAGGAGAAGATACAGGCCGGTCCCGTGCTCCTGATGTTTGTGGTGTTTATCACGCAACATTGTTGCACTGCTGGGTAACCCTTTCAGGGGTCAGAGGCCACCTTTGTCTGAACTCGGTTCGAAACATGGTGCCTGCTAGCGACACACGTGTTTCCTCCGGTTTGATGGTGTCCGTGATAAATACAGACCGAGAGCCGTAAATGTGGACTGTGCCTGCTGGTGACTTCGGCCGGGAGGCCTGTAGATGACCAGGAGGAAACAGCGCATTGAGGTGTCAGTGGTCAGAGCTGGGGCAGGAGCCCTGGCCGCTAGGCTTTCGGTCCAGGGCTCTTCCTCCACCTCCGGACGCCCTGCGTGAGGGGGAAGCGGGGAGAGTCCACATCTGTGTGCCGGGTGTGCTGAGCGGGAGGTGAGAGGCAGCCTGCCCACCGGGGTGGGTCCGTGTGCCCTCGTGGCATCTCAGAGCAGTCCTGGGCGGGTACCTTGGGGCCTGGCATGCCCCTGGGAAGTGCAGGGCGGCTGGTGGCTCCTGTGCTCACAGGCACGAGGTGTCAGGTCGCCTTCGTGTTGACATTGTAATGCCTTCAGCGGCTTGCCTCTTTAGCCCAGAGTGGGCCGCTCAGACGGCTGTGCTGAGGCGTAAATCATGGTGTCTCCCTGGGAACCTCGGGTGAAAGCGCGGTTCTTTTCTCAGTCAGCTCCTCAGCCGTTCTTTGTAGTCACCGGGAAAATACGGCCCATGCCGCATTTACCGTTGAACATCGGCACAGGAGATCGAGAATGACGAGTTACACGGCGGAGAGTGTGCGGAGGTGTCTGCCCTGCCGTGTATTACCTGCGCGGACCTACAGCTCAATCACAGGACCGTCTGTCCAGTGGCAGGCCCGTGGCCGGTGCCTGGGGTGAGTTACTGTGGGGTGTCCCCGAGGCCACATGGTGCGTGTCCAGAGTGGGGGAGATGAGCTGCTGACCCGCCGCTGGGGTGGGCCCGGGAGCTGTCACTCTGCCCGCCCCAGGCACAGGTGGCCGGCTCTCCCCTCCGCGTCCCGGGCTCCTGGTTCCTGTCTGATTCGTGTCTGATACCCACACACCCGGCTGGTCTTCGCTTCCAAAGCGTTAAAGCCCGTTTTCCTGATTTATGCTTTTTACAAGTTTTGATCATAGTTCGTATTTATTTAATACCTATCACAGTTACAGCAAAATGTAGCTGCGATGGAGAATATAAATGAAGTTTAAGCTGTAGCTCCTGTTCCAAGAACATTTTACTCTATTTGGAAAGAGAACAGATACATGTTATGCTAATTAAGTCACATCATAATCAACTGAGCTGGCTCAGCCCCATCTAGAAAACAAACACATTTGACCATAGAAAAACAAGAAGGAATTTTGGCCAATCGCCTGTTGCAATGTCTTTTAAACCCAGCTTTCATGTAGTACATTATGTCAGGTTTCCTGCAGCGGGGTGATTGTGTTCACGGCCCGTCGTGTTCATCTCTCCCGCCTTGGGTTTTATTTAAGACGACGAGAGTTGGTGCGGCCACTGTGATGCCAGGCGCTGGTTGGCTTTGTGTGCCCACCTCTCTGGCCCGCACCCTGCCTGGCTGGCCGCCCCCACCTTGGAGGAGACGCCACGAGAGCCTCTGACTGTGCGAAGCGTTGGCTGCTGTGGGAAACCTCAGGTTGTGGGGCGGCCGCTCGCCAGGATTCAGTGGACGGAGGGCACATCCCGGTCTGCCTCTCCTCCAGCTTCTGACAAAGGCGTCCCTGCTCTGGGAGCTGCAGGCTGGTCCTCAGTGTCGCACCTTGTCCCGTGCGTGCCGTGACAGTTCGCATCGATCACCTGCATTTCTGAGACATGGGTGATGTCATTTCCTAGTTTCCTGTGTGGGACTGGGCAGTGAAACATGAGAGGGATCTGCGTTAAAGACACGAAAGCCAGTGAGTGCCTAGTGGTCCCATTGTTACTTCACGCTGTTCGGGAGATCTCAGCAACTGTGGAAATGGTAAGATAATAAAGACCGATCACTGTTTCTAGTGTGTGGGCCGAAAATTCAGACGGGCTCCTGTCTAGCAGGGCTGTTAGCTAGGGTGCCCTGTGCTGCCCTTCTCACTGCCCTTCTGCAGGTCTTGCCTGCTGCCCCCCCTAAAGCAGCTCTGCGGGTTTCACCCCACCCCCTCACAGTCCAGAAGGACTTCTTGGGGACGGGAGTGGGAGTGTCTCCTCAGACCAGCCATTGACTGGCCAGCGGGACAGCAGGTTTCCTGTCCTGTGAATTTGAACCGAGAGGCACAGAGACGACACAGTTCATCGCTGGAGCAGAGGTGGACCCGGGTCCCGGTGAACCAAAGCTGCATGCCGGCCGAAACCGCAGAGAAACGGGAACTGTGAGCGGAGAAGTTGGTCTGAAGAGAGCAGCGCAGAAAGGGGCAGACTCACAGAGGGAGAAGGAAGAGGAGCCTGGAGGCTCCAGAGAGGGAGGCAGAGCCGGTTCCTGGCCGTCCCATCTTGGTCCTGGTCATGTTCCTCTACACTGTGTTTCCTGCCTTGGGGTTCCATGGGGTACACTCTAACAGTGCAGGTTCCTGTTTCCTTGTTGTTTCGAGTGGTGCTTCTGATTTCTGGAGCCTGCCCCTAAAACAAAGTACTGAGAGACGAAGTGCAGAGCCTACGTGAGGGAGCCGGGGTTTGTGTCGTGGGTGGCAGAGTGGAGGGAGAGACACCCCGTGCCCACTCTCGGGGAGACTGAACACCGCGCAGATGTCAGCTGGTCCAAACTAGTTGCAAGGGCTCCAGTGATCATCAGAAGGTGGAGGGAGATCCTTCTTAATTTTTTGAATTGACGAAATTATTTTAAAGTTTGGAGTGGACTTAATAAGCAATAATACAAAAAAAAAACCCACAAAAAACCACAAACAGCCCGACTAAATCTCTCTAGTGGACTTCACTGCCCAGCTCTCCCTGCGTCTGTCAGTGGTGCCGCCTCAGGTGGGTGGGCTCCCAGCCGCTGCCTGCAGCTGCCACTCGTCCTCAGGTGCGTCCCCTGTCAGTCACGATGCTCCGCCTTTGCCCCCCGAGCTCCCCCTGCGCTGGCAGAGACTCAGAGCCATGCAGCAGTCCAAGGGCCCCTGCCCAGCCCCCCTCCCTTCCACAGGTGTCAGGCCTGCGACTTGGCCTGAGGCTGTCCCTGATCCTTTTGCCCCCTCTGCCCCTGTCCTCCATGGGCTTCCCCCAGTCACCTGGGCTCCTGGCTGCTTCAATGGCTGCCCCACCAGGACCCGAGTGGCCCCAGCTGCCCGCTGTTGGCGAGCTGACACCAGTGGGGGGTGGCTGTGACGTCCTGCAATGGGGAATGAACCTGTTACAGCTGCCCGATCAGGTGACAGCATCTTTACTTTTGGTTTCTGCTCCAGTAACTCACAAGAGTTCACCCATCTTGTGACTTTGCCTAATTCTTGAGTTTTAATTTTGTGGATGGGCCAGAAAACTCTCTTTGGAAAGGGTTTTACTCCAGGGAAGGAGAAGAGTGAGGTGCTGGCATTTGGGGTTGACTGAAGAATGATCTGGAATGTTCCTAAAGACCTGCCCAACTTCCTTCCATGGCCCTTGAAATTCTAGCATTTGATACATTTTCCATTGAAATGCAAAAAGCCCCACAAAACCCTCAGAGAAACAGCACAAACATCTATCACCTTGAGGGGGACATAAACGGGCTGAGGGGTGGCAATGTCAGGTGTGGGGTGGGGGGAAGGGTGTAAAAGCCCAAATGTTCCGATTTCGCACCCTCCTCTCTGAAGCGCAGAGTGGGCCTCGGGCCGCTTTTCAACTCTGGAAACAGAGGCCTACCTCACGGCACCTTTGTCTCGCAGAAGCGGGACCCTTTCTGGACGGACGGCATGTGTCTCTGGAATGTTGTCAGAAGCGGGTGAGCTGATGCTGTGGGCCCCCTTTCGTAGTTGGGGAAATCAAGACGCCAGAAACCAGAAGCTCTGGGGTCCCATGTCCTCTCCGCCAGGTGATGTGTCCGTGCTGTCGGCCCACGCTCAGCATCGAAGGCCTCCAAAGATGACGCTTTTTAAAAAATAAAAGAATAAAGCGCCTCATTTTACCCACGCGCAGCAGGGGAAACACAGTGTGGTTTTGGGATGCAGGGCAGCTCAGGGCGGTGCACTCCGTGCGGATCTGGAGACGTCTGTGCTCAAGAGGGGACTTCAGGCGTGCCCAGGAAACGACCTCTGTAACCTGCCCCGTCACCCGTGGAGTTCTGTGGGCAGAGTGCTCCCAGCCCCAGGCCAGCTTGTGGGGTGGAGGCCGGTGACCTGAGAGCCTTGATGGCGGGAGGGTCTTCCTGGCGGGAGCACAGCACAGAGAGGCTGGGAGAGTCCTCGGCACAGCGGCGATGGGACACAGTGTGTCGCTCCCTAAGCAGCTTACGTGCAGTCGGGGCAAAAGCATCTTCTCGGTGGGTCTTAGGCGATTCACGGAGTCCTTGTGGGGATGTCCGGCACTTGAAACTCACTGCTTTCAACAGAAACCCCTTTTCCTACTGGACGAGCTGCAGGAGAGTTTTCTTTCCGGAGACTGGATGTGCTGGCTTCCTCATTTCACCCCACCGTCAGGCGTGCGTGACTTTTTAAAGCACGTTCTTCCTTTTTGATCCAATCACAACAGGCTTCTCACTAAGCCTTTGTGGGGAAAGGGTCCCGGGATGGGGGGGCAGTTGTGCAAGTCACTGGGAGCAGAATGCTGAGCTCCCAAGGGCTGGCTCCACTGAGTGACAGGCACGGAGGTCCAGTGGGAAGCCACATGACCTTCATTGTTATCTGCCGTCCCTAAAAGGACACAGGACCTGCCCGTGAGCCAGAAACCAACAGAGGTGCGGAGCTGAGGTCACCGACTCGGGCGTTGTCTGCCTGTGCTGACGGGAGGGGACCTGGGATGGTGGGCCTCAGTGCCACCATAGCCCCGTGTGCTTCTGCAGTGACAGACCCACCGTCGTTTTGAGGATGTCCTAACAAAAGGGAGGTCATGCCGAGGACCACAGCTGTCTGAGACTGGCCGTCCGAAGATGTGGAATCACAGCATCAATCTTCTCTCGTTCAAGGTGGAAGGGCCCTGCATGCCTTTTGCCAAACGTTTTAACGTTGGAGCTCTGTCTTGTTTATAACGAAGTGACAAGAACATGGAATATCGATTGGAACTTGCTGCCTGATTAAATCTCTTCCTTATTTCCCTTTAATAATGTCTTGTCAGTGTCTTCTGGCAGGAACAGAATGTGAATTCAGGGACTTCAGGGATGGGGCTACTGATGGGGGCAAGTTTGCAGAACAACCCGGAAGCATCATTATCCGAGACCTGCCTTTGGGGTGGGGAGCTGGGAGTGGGGTGGGTGGGGAGGGGCTCAGTCACCCCAGCAGGCTCTCAGGGTCCACGTGGCTCAGTTTGTCCCTCGAGGGGGGGCCGTGTGGTGGGGGTGGCTGTTTGTGACTCACGTTGCCTGGTGCCTGAGGGCGCTCCCTGACCCCCACCACCCACTGACCTGGGCCGCTGCTCTTGGCTGTTGTGGCACAGACAGTGTCGCTCTGGGGGTGGGGGGCACAGCTTTACTTTCATGCACGTGCGGAAGGACTGGGGCTGCAGACAGGGCGTCTGGGGGACAGGAGAGAGGGAAGCCCGCTGGATATGGTTTCCTGGGGAGTGGCCACAGGGCAGGAGGAATCCCTGCCCGTGGCCAGGGACGTGGGCCCTGGGTCTTCCTGGAGGCGCTGTGCATGGGGGCTGCCGACCGTGGTTTGTGTAGCCGTTCCGTTTCTCGCCTTCGGCTGCCTGTCTGGGCAGCAGGACTGGTCTCTGACCTTCACGACCTGTTCTAGAACCTCGTAGAAGCCCAGTGTCCGCGTCTGGCCGCGCAGTCCTGTTGTGTTCGGGCCTTGGTGGACATGCGTCCGCACCCATCGCCACAGCGCGGGTTCTGGACAACGGACGCTTTGTTTGCTTTCCGCTTTATCCGTCACTCCATGCCCTGCGCAGTCCCTGGGCCCGGTGCTCCAACCGTGAGCGCAAGAACCCAGCCAGAGCTGCTCCGAGCCTCAGTTTCCCACTTGAAGAGAAGGCGGGGCCAGTCTGCCCATGTCCGCCGCCCCGCTCACCTGCTGGAGCCCTGGCCCCGGTGAGCCAGGGTGTGATTAAGTGCAAGGGAGGCCGTGAGGGGGCCTGAGTCCCACAGGACCGGTGTCCTCATGAGGTCAGTGAGAGACACCAGAGTGGAGGGGCTCCCAGAGGGCGGCCAACTGCAGCCCGGGAAGGTGGCCTCAGGGGAGACCCCCGCCCCCGGCCTCCAGAAGGGGAAGGAGGCGGGTTCTGGGGTTCAAGTTGCCCGGTCTGCGGGTGGTGTCCTGAGTAGACCAACACACTCACTGGGGTGGGGAGGGGTATGACAGGTCACCCGGCCCTTGGCAGCTTGGGAGGTGCCACGCCTGCTCACGGAGTCACTTGTTCAGCAGACGTCCACCTCGTGTAGCCGTAGGAACGGACTGCGAGCTTTGTAGGTGCCGATGTGTGTGGACCTACGTACGGAAACGCCTTACACTGGTGTTTTTAGTGCCCGAGTCACCTCAGACGTGTGACACAAACTGGTAACTGGCTGTGTGTTATGAAAAAGGGATGATCTTGTTACCCGTTGTCACCGTTTTAAATTGCTGTTCACAAAGTGAAACTGCACGGGTTCATACATGTCCCCTTGAACCAATCAAAAAGGGCAAGGCCTCCTTCTTGGTCCCTAAGTTGCATGGAAGCTGGATGTTTCTAACCCTTGTCTTCAGGTGTTTTTCCCCGAAACACGGTCTCGTGATTAGCTTCCAGGCCTCTGTCTGGCTCCCTCAGCCTGTGCTGTGCGGGGTTTTCGTGTGCGTCCTCTCGGGGACAGGTGGCAGGGCTGAATTCCATGTGTGTGAGGAGGGAGCAGGGAGCCAGATAGGGACCTGGCCTGGCTTCCAGTGCCCCCAGGCAGCCCCTTCGTCAGGAGCTGGCAGTGTCCCTGGGTGAGGCTGCACAGTGAGGGCCCTGAGCCGAGCGGGGAGTGAGTGGAAGTGGTGGCCAGGTCCAGGGTTAAAAATAAAAAGTATGACCAACAAGAGGACAAGGTCGGCCAATGGCCACTGTCCCGGATGGCACTGTTTGCCTTGGCATGGCTTCTGAGGCCTTGCTGAAATGTCACTCCCAAGGACATGCCTGTGTCTGGCCAAAGCTGCTGCCTCTCAAGGTGGAAGCTCACGTTCGAGCCCGACCGGTGGGCAGTGCCTGCACCTTCCTGCCGGGGATCTGAGCCGCACCTCAGGGCGCAGGCCATCGTCGGTCTCACCAGAGCCCCCACGTGTGCCTCTCCGCTCTCGCCATTGCAGCAGGACGGTCCCTGTAGGGTGCGCACACGTCAGATGTCATCGGTGGCTGACCTTGTTCGATTTCTCTCCCATGCATCATGAAAAGCTTCAAGCATGAGAGAGAATGGTAGGCTCATGGATGCGCGGACTGGCAGTGACTGCCACGTGGCCGCGGTGTTTTTGCTGGTGCGTTGTAAATGACAGATGTCACAGACATCAGGGCACTTTATCCTCCAAAGCGCGGTGCGTGTCCCTTCCAAACAGGCAGATTTTGCTGTGTAAACACAATGCCATTATCACGAGATTAACAATTACCACCGGACACTCAGTCCATACCCGTATTTCACCCGCCGCGCCCCCTGCGTGACGGATCACTGGAATTCCAGCTCGAGCAGTGCGGCCGCGTTCTCTCCCTTTTCCTGGCTGAGTGGTGGTGACGGGGCCGTTTCCTGTTGTACTGGAATAGGGGACCACAGGCATGGGGTCGCTTTGGAAGCTGAAAGCACTATATTAACTTCAGGGGTTATTTTTAGGAGAAAATGAGATTTCTCAGAGATCTTTTTTTTAAAAAAAGAAAGGACTTTGTGATCTCACGTACGTGTGGAATCCAATCAACAAGATGATTGAATGGATGAAACAGAAACAGAGTCATAGATACAGAGAACAGATTGACACCTGTCGGGGAGGAGGGGTTTGGGGGGGCTGGGTGAGAAGGTGAAGGGATTCAGCAAAATATGCCTGTGTCACATTTGGCACAGGCGTGCACGGCAGTGTGGTGCTGGCCAGAGGGGGAGCGGGGGAGAGGGGCAGGCGGGCAAGGGGGGCAGAAGGAGACTTGACTTTGGGTCGGTGGGTGCGCGCTGCCGTGTGCGGGGGATGTTTTATCGAGCTGCATGCTCGAAACCTGGATGGTGTCACTCACTAGTGTCACCCCAGTACGTGCAGTGAAAAATAAAATAGATCAGAAAAGGACTTTTCCATGTTAATGGTCACTCCAACAGATATAAATGTGTTTAAGAGATGGCTTTGTGCTGTGGGGCTGTCACATTGGGAAGCCCACGGCACCCCCCAGAAAGCCATCCCCCACATTGGCAGGCACGGTCATGGGAGCCCAGGGTGCAGGCCGGGCCTGGCGGAGAGGGGCTCCTGGCATGGTGTGAGGACCAGAGCCCTCAGCAAGCCGTCTGGTTTGGGGGGCCAGCCGGGTGCCTCCCCCCTGGTCCAGGTGGAGGAAAGCTTCTGGGCAGCCTTGCCGGGCCTCTCCAGCCTGCTTCCCTCGGAAGGGCTTGTCTCGTCACCAGCCCGCAGCCACCTGTCCCGAGTAACCCCACTCTCTGCAGCTCACTCAGAAATGTGACTGTCACCATAAAAATGTGCTTTATGAAGTCTGGCTCCTCTTGGATTCTGCTTTTTTTTTTTTTTTTAAACATTCTGGGGTTCTGATCTCGGCAACTAAATTGTTAGCCCCCCCGCCCCCCACCCCAGGCTAGGGATCACCCCGTACACACGTTCTCTGGCACAGAAAGCTCTCAACAATGCGCAGGTTGTGTGGCAGCCACAGGTCTTCGTTACTGCAATGGAGAAAACCTCCTCCTTCGCTCCTGAATCATAAGCGAAGAATGAGGAAGAATGCCAATTTCATAATTTTGATTAATTTAGCACTTAAAAGGAAAACAGAGACTTTTTAATGATGACATTTATGGTACAAGGCACCTGGCTTCTCTGGGTGCCATGCTTCTGGGAAATGTTCTGCACCCTTTGCTTCCTTAAAGCCTTCGACCTTGGATTAAAAACGACAGGGCCATTTCTGGCAGGGAACAGTGGTCTGTGGGGACTCCCTCCTCCTGGCGTCATTTCAGAGGAAGAGGCGGCTGGCCAGGTCGACACGCAAGATCGAGGACGAAACCAAGGTCTGTCAATGATTAGCTCAGCCTGCAGTTCACTCAAAACAGAAACAAACACACCCCGGACCTTGGTGGCACTTCTTGTTTTAACACGTCTTTCTGATGTTTAATCTCGCGTCTCTCCTCTCCCATTGTGACCGACGCTGACTGGGCTCTAAACCCGGGAGACAGTCCTCACGCGCGTGCGTTGCTGAAGGGCTTGGGGTAGGTTTGGGTCTCGGGCCCTTTGTTCCCGACTGTGGTCCGTCTGGAGACTCGCCTTTCTCATTTGGAAAACGGGGCAATAACAGTGCCTGTCTCTTCGACATGTTCCGTGCGGTGCTGGATGCAGAGCAAGTGCTCAGCAAATGGGGGGTGTTTTTGTTGTTTATGGGTGAGCGAGTTGTACGGTGTCTCTCAGTAAATGTTGGTGGCTCTGGATTGAACAGAGAGGCCACGCACAGCACGCACTTGTCCCTGTTCTGTGCCCAGAGCTAGTAGTGGAGCCGAGGAGAAAGGCACAGGTGCCACAGTGGGGCTGTGTGACGAGGACCCGGCGGGAAGAAGAGTACTGAGTTCCGGTCCCCAGATGAACATGGGCACCTGGTTTCTTGTTCCTTCGGCCCAGGATAGGGGGTTCCATTTGGTGACAGTTTCCCGCTGTCTCCTTCCAAGCAGCAAGCCTGAACATGTGCTGTGGAGAAGGGCCTCCTGGTCAGGTCCGTTTGGGGAATGCACATTTGGCCCCCATTTGGAGAATCCCAGTGTCTTCAAGTATCTGACTTAAAGAAACCTCGTTCATTTGTCAAGATCTGTACCATTCTGCAGAGCCAGTGCCTCACAAAATGCACATTGGAGAGTGTCAGACTAGAAGGCCCTGTAAGTCCCTTGGAATAGTCTACCTTTAGGCTTAAGACGCTGTTCACATTTTCTCCGGTGACCCTTTGGTTCACAGGCTGGCACTTAGTCCACTGAGCCACACCAGCTGGGGGCCACCAAAATAATTTTTAATTGAGGTATTTGCCTCATTGAATTCTGCCGTTCTCCCTAAGAAATCAGGGGCATCTCAGCCTTAATAAAGCCAAATTAAAAAGAGAGGGGGAGAGTGAAAGAGCCCTGTGTCCCTGTTCACGAGTCTACGACACGGGTCTCTGATGTCAGAACACAGCTCCCTGCTGTTGGTTGGATTGTTCCCCCCCCCCCCCCCCGCCACGTGTATGTATCCTAGTCCTAGCTCCGTGACCTGATTTGGAAGTAGAGTTGCTGTACTTGTGACCAAGTCAAGATGTCAAGTTGAGATGAGGCCATCGGGTGGGCTCCAGTCCCACACCCCTGGTTTCCACATGACAAGGGGACGTTTAGACACAGATGGACGTGCACGAACACCATGTGACAATGGTGATGTTCGCTGACAGAGAGGAGGGAGGCCTGGGACCAGCCAGCCCTTCCCACCCCTGGAGCTCAGCCTTCCGGCCTCCAGAGCAGAGGGAGCACTGGGTTCTGTTGTTCAAGCCACCAAGTCCGTGGCTCTGTGTGGCGGCAGCCCGAGCAAACGGGACGCTTCCCTCAAACCCTTTCGATCTCTACCTGGGATTTTGGGTTCGGTGGTCCAAGCCTCCCGAGGTGAATTGCTCTCCTTATTTCCCTGGTACTTGCCAGAATCATTTCCATGCCCATGGTTTTCCTCTTGGTGTTTCTTCTGCAGGATTGCCCACCCTGTGCTTTTCCATCAGCTCAAGTTCGTCAGTTTCTGTCTCAGTTCAAGAGCCACTTTGTGCAGCTTTTCTTTACAGTGCTACCTCGTCCACCCACCCACCCACCCACCAATCCATCCACCATCCTTCCTTCTATCCATCCACCAACCATCCATCCATCCACCATCCATCCATCCATCCATCCACCATCCATCCATCCACCATCCATCCATCCATCCATCCATCCACCATCCATCCATCCACCATCCATCCATCCACCATCCATCCATCCACCATCCATCCATCCA
>VMDR010010673.1:0-30234 GCA_007922815.1 Macrotus californicus | reverse complement strand
TTATGGGTATGATAAATCCACCTTATTGGTTGATACCATTGAACAGAGAATTGATTGCTAGGTGTTTATGCTGTTTGGTTAATGCATTGGTATCACATTATCAAAAGATGGATCAAGTTTGAACTTTGTACAATGATTATAGTTATCATTGTTTAATTTTGTAAAACTACTTTTGTAAGACTGCAGAGTAGCCTGGAATGAGATTTTTCTTCTCTAAAATAAAAATATTGCTTTTCTGAAATAAAATGTAGAATATGAAAAATATTGAAAAATAAAAGAGTTTACAAGATTTGTAGGCAAGGAGAGAAAATTTTGAAGGAAGTGGATTTGATTACATCTTTCAATTATTCAGTTAAAACTGATCCTTCATAATATTAATTCTCAAAACTATTATAATTTTATAAGAACTGTTCTTTCATTCATTCCTTTATATCTTTATTTCTTCCTTTACCACTAATTATACTTTTCTGTTCCTTTTAAGATCCTTCCAAGTTAATGAAAAAAGTGTGCCTCTTTCTCTTTTGGCAACTTTTCTATTGTGAAAGGGTCTTTATCTAACAAAGATAATTTATTTTCTAGACCAGCTATTTCAACCTTTTTCATCTCATGACACACATAAACTAATTACTAAAATTCTACAGTACATCAAAAAATATATTTTTTGCCAATCCTGTAACCAAACAAAAAATGCGGTTCAGCTGCCTGTTGCCACAAAAGCCAACTCAAGAGGCAGATGCTGGTGCAAAGGGAAAGAGGTTTTATTCAGTGTTCTGCAGTCTGGGAGAGTGGCAGACTCCCGTCTCAAAGCCCATCTTCCCTCTCTCCCATGGCAGAAGTCCAGCCATCCTCAGCAAGGCCAAGACAAAAGCCAGTGTCCAGAGTTCCTGCGTCACTTTAAAGTACAGTCCTTTGGAGCCAGCAGGCGGCTAAGTGGTTGTAGTCCCCATCCCTGCCGCTTAGTGTATTCCTGGCTGCTGTTCCTTTTAGGATCCCTTCTGCGTCCTGTGTGTGGAGCCTGCATAGCCATGGGCCATGCAGCTGCTGGAGCCACATGGTGGGGGGCTTCTAGGAGAGAGAGAATGAGAAGGCACAGGCGAATGCATCACCAGGTGGGCAAGAGTGAGCAAGAGGCTCCCTCCTGGAGACCATGGGCTATGTGGCTGCTAAGGCCACATGGCCCTTGGAAAGAACAAACCAGTGTCCCATGTGAGTGTAGGCCAAGAGACATCCAGAGAGCTTCTTTGTTCATCTGGGATTATATTAGCTTGGGCATGGGACAGACCCAACTGCTTTTTTCAAAAATTACCAGTCAACTCCCCAAACTTTTGCATGCTTTGAGTGGGTTCACCTCACAACCAATCTCTTCTTTTCCCAGGCTAGACTGACAAGTCTCTTTGGTCAGCACCTTCCCCTGTGCCATTTTGACTTTTATGGTGGATGTGCCTGACTTTCATGTTCCCACCCCCAATCTGGTACTGGAAGTGGGGGGAAGGGCTTTGCTCCCATCTGATTATCTTGCTAGCTATTCCCGTACTCAGTGTAAGAACCTCCCCCTGACACCATCTTTGCCAAAGGAGAAGACACCCTGGTGCTCCAAACAGACTGTTTTTCAGTAACAACCTGACACAAAAAAATAGATATAATTTTGATTCATTTACATTGGATGGCTATTGTTGTGTTGGCTGTTGTCGCTTTATCTGACAACCTAAGGGAAAAGAGGTCAGTGCCCCTGACTAAATAGTCAGGTATTGCGTGTTTTACAAAATTCCTTTGGTGCACCTGTGGAAAATTCCTGCTCTAGACAGACCATTAATGACGGCTGTGTGCTTCAGTACGTCCAGACCAGCAGGTATCTTACTCTGAGTTTTCTTTAAAAACTTCTCGTTTATCCTTTTAAACAAATAAACGTTTTCAGAGCCAGTCTGAATATTTGTGTCCTGTGTGTTTGTGCTGTCTCACATCCCAGATTCTTCTATTTCAAGGCCGTTATAATTTTTCACAATGAGTATCTGAAGCATGAGATTACAAAAATCTTGTTCCAGGAACACTGTCAGTCTTGGAATTAATTCTAGACAAAGCAAAAACGCAACAACAAGAGCCTTTATTTAAAGTTGTGCATACATATGAAATCTAATCTATCATTATTAACAGAATGTTCATGTCCATGCCTGGGTAGCTCAGTTGGTTGGAGCATTGACCTGTTTCATGGGGATTGCATGTTTGATCCCCAGTCAGGGCACATGCAAGGAGAAGCAACCAACGAGTGCATAAATAAGTGGAACAACAAATTGGTGGTTTTTTTCTCTCTTTTTCCCTTCCTCTCTTTCTCTCTCAAAAAAAACTTTTTAAAAAAGAGTATCCATGGTTATTAATCATTCTCTATTATTCATTTAGCAGTTTAAATGCTATTTTATAAGACATTTAAAATTATTTTATTAGTGTATGAAATTATAACCATTTTCATAAGTTTATAGTAAGGATTTCTTGAATTAATACAAGTACTTAGAACATTGTTTGGATGTTATTATTATTATTGTTTGCCTTAGCTTTGGGGTGTAGATTATATTATTTTTATTTAACGTTGAGGTTAACAGTGTGATGTGAGCCTGACTTCTAACCCAGACCAACCAGCCCCATGAGTGTATCACTCAGCTCAGGCTGCTGTAACCAAAACAGACTGAATGGCTTACACAACAGACGTTATTTTCTCACAGTTTTGGTGGCTGGACCTTCAAGATCAGGGTGCCACATGGTCAGTTTCTGATGAGACCTTTCTCCCTGGCTTGTCGATGTCTATCTTCTTGCTATGTGGCCACATGACCTCTTCTTTGTAAGAGTTCCAGCAGAGAAAAAAGCAAGCGCTCTGCTGTCTCTTACCAGGGCAACAATCTCATCAGAAGAGGGCTCCATCCCCATGACCTCATCTGGACATAATTATCTCCCAAAGGCTTTACATCCCAACATTATCAACTGAGGGTTAGCTCCTCAACATGAGTTTTATGGGGGACACAATTAAGTCCATACCAATGAACCAGGGCAACATGTATTCTATCTGAGCTGAATTTCTCACTTTGTAAAATGTGGATTAGAACACAGCTGAGTCATTGTGTTATTTAAATGATGATTTTCTTCTTCTGCTTGTTTTTGTTATTTTGTGAGGATTTCCCCCTATACAGACATGTATTATTTCTGTTATAAGAAAAATAATAATAAGACACAATCTTCTAAGAGGAAAGGACGTGTCTCTTCTCTTCTGATTGGCTTTTTGTTCTTCCTGTCTTTTGTTTTTAAAACACTTCCTGATGTGGCCTCAGCTCTCCAGCCATATCTGTCCAACCACAGATCTCCTTTGCTCCCCCATGTAATAATGTATCTTCAGTTGAATTAGACTACTCTTTGCCTCCATGCTTTATGTCCATTCATCTAGAATATGTTATTGAATCCAATCTAGCTGATGAAATTTTGCATCTATAAAAACTTTATCTAAACCTCCCTCTAGAAATAAATTCTTTCCCGGGGGCATCAACAGAACTGTGGGTCATTCATATAAGTATTTTTCATCTGCTTTGTATTATAGTCAATTATATGCAATCATAGCTCTTGTCTCTATCAGTGGAGAGCTCCCAAGTAAAGATGAACCAGATTATCTCCCATACAGTTTAGCACATAGCAACCATTCATTTCATAAATGAGTTGAAACAATGGAAAGGATGGGTATTGGACTGAAAATTTTCTTTGTATTTTTAATGCAAAAGGAGATGGTCATATTGATTGTAATGAAGGAAAGACCACAAAGGGAATGGCTTACTCAAGTACTCAAGAAGCAGTAATTATACACACAAAGTTGATTTTTAATTTAAAATAGAGTCAAATATTCATTAAATTCCCTGAAGATCAGAATGAAGCCACTCTTCATTAGCTTAGGCTGCTACTGCATAGACTTGAATACAATAAGGAGTTTACATATCTCCAGCACTTAAGAGTTTACAAGGAACTTCCACGTACATGATCACATTCAGTCACCGCACCAGCCGGTGAGATGAACAGAAGAATGAATTTAAAATCAGCTCTATAGAAGGGGAGGAGGGACCAGGAAAAAGAGGGTATGGGGGGATAAGTGGTGGTGGAAAAACTAAATCAATAAAATGCATTTAAAAATCAGCTCTATAGAGTAAATATCTAAGTCCAAAAAGATGCGACTGTCCCAGGTCACAAGCTAACACACACTGAAGCCAGGACTCGGTTTCCAACCGTGTTGCCCCTGGCCCACTCTCTGTAAAACATGCTATCTTCCCCCTCACAGCAAGTCCTAAAAGCCATTTCAGAACCTGTGTCTTGTAGGAAGTCAGACTAGTGCCTCCCACTACTCGCCTCCCCGTAATCAGCACGTGGGCTTGGCTACACTTTGAATTTTCATTTGATTAAGCCTTCAGTGGAACAGGTTCTTATTTGATTGCAAAATACTCAGGGTAAACCCTAACATGACTAAGTCGATCCTTTTTTTTTATTACTGTGAGATTTTTAATTTTTTAACTTTAATTTTTTATTGCAGTTGTCCCTTTGAATCTTCAGGTTCCAGATCTGTGGATTCAACCAAACTTGGATCAAAAATATCTGGAAAACAATGTCACATTATTCCTGACATGTACTGTATAGTTAGGTCTGAAATAGTTGTGTCTGTACTAAACATGAACTGATTTTTTTCCTTGTCATTATTCCCTAAACAATACAGTATAACAATTATTTATTTATAAAACATTGTGTATTTATTCTTACATGTTTAAACTTCAATCTCCTTCAAAGTACTCTCCATTTGATGTAATACACCTATCAAGACATTTTTTCCACTGCTCAAAACAGTTTTTAAACTCATTGATTTTGATGCCTTTTATTGTTTCTGCTGTTTTTAGTTTCACCCCTTCCACATCGGCAAAATGTGCCTACTTTAAGGACTTTTTTCATCTGGGGAAACAAAATTTCCTGGGCAAGATCAGGTGACTAGGAAGGTGGGGCATGGGGGTCATACCGTTTTTTGGTCATAAACTGCTGAACACTCATCATGGTGTGGGCAGGTGTGCTTATGAATCACCCATCATGAAATGGGTGAACCTGTTGAAAGAGTCTTCAATAAAAATTCACTGAACACCAGCAGGTACATTGATACAGATGGGTTCCTAGAACACTCACCTAGTGGGGGAAGCCTGTACTACAAGGGGCCTGCCAGAAGATAATTTCAGTTTTTGAGTGGTCCTCCCTCGTATATTTTATCAGGTACTATAAGTTATATAGAGATGATTTAAGGTGTACAAGAGGATGCATATAAGTTATGTGCAAGTACAGTATTTGCCATTTTGTATGTGGGACCTGAGCATCCTTGAATTTTGGTATCCAAGGGGAGTCCTGGGACCAATCCTCTAAGGACACCAAGGGACAGCTGCACTTAAACGGTTGTTCTGCATTTACCCAGTGTACTTGATTTATAAAAACACATCATCTCCCTATAAATCCTCACTTTATTAAAAAATCTATGAAAGTCAGCTAAACAGCTTGAATTTTACAAAAAGTCTAACACTGCTTCTGTGTAAAACACATTTAAAATGAAGAATGATGTACTACACACTAATTTGTTTCTTATTAAAGTTTAGCAATATTTGGGCAAAGTGTCTAAATTTCATAGACTTATTTTAGTGGCTTTTTTTAGTTTTTATTTTTATTTATTTGTTTTTTATTAAGTTAGTTTTTATTGTTATTCTATTACAGATGTCCCAATTTTCCCCCTTTGCTTCCCTCTCCCCATCCCACCCCTGTTCCCACAGCCCATCCCCACACTGCTGTCCATGTCTGTGGGTCATTCATACATGTTCTTTGTTTACTCCCTTCCCCTTCTTTTCGTCTTTATCCCCCTCCCCCATCACCTCTGATCACTTTCAGTCTGTTCCATTTATCCATACATGTGGTTCTATTTTTTTTTTGTTAGTTTATTTTGTTTATTAGATTCCTCTTATAGGTGAGATCATATGAGATTTGTCTTTCACTGCCTGGCTTGTTTCACTTAGCATAATGTTCTCCAGTTCCAACCATGGTGTCACAAAGGGTAGGAGCTCCTTCTTTCTTTCTGCTGCGTAGTATTCCATTGTGTAAATGTACCGCAGTTTTTTGATTCACTGTTGGTGGGATTGCAGACTGGTATAGCCACTGTGGAAAACAGTATGGAATTCCCTTAAAAAACTAAAAATGGAACTGCCTTTTGACCCAGCTATTCTGCTACTGGGATTATACCCTAAGAATCCCAAAACACCAATTCAAAAGAACTTACACACTCCTATGTTCAAAGAAGCACAATTTATAATAGCCAAGTACTACATTTCATAGACTCAGCATTTCCCATTGGTATATTTGCTAATAATTGGCTTGTTTGGCACTGGGCTATTATTTCTCTTTCTTTTTCTTTATAAAATGTTATCCAAGCTTTGAAATAAAAATTACTGCTTATTTAGTAAGTATACTAATTATAACCACCATTGAGTAATAATTTTGGTTATATTTCTCCAAGGAGAGCTCATCATTATTCAGAATTCTATTTAGAATCTTTAAACTATCCCAGCGAAACACATGCAGATGGAATTGATTAGGTGATTTCCTCTGGAAGAGAATGTTTCGTTCCTTTACACTGTGTGTAGAGAAGGCTATGGCTGGTTCGATTTCACGCATCTCTAAGTCTCTATGAGCATGGCCCTCTTGGCTTGGAAAGGCTGTGCTGACTTTTAGACCAGCACACTGAGTACGGACAGTCTCAACCTGGTGGTTAAAAGGCTTGCTCTGTGCTCACAAGGCCTTTGGCTTGGCTTCCTGCCATGATGTCCATCAGGGCTTGTTTCTCCAGTGTTGGCGCCATGTCAGCGCACAGTTTATGATCGACCAAGAAAGCCTTTCAGATGATAAGTGCAGCTTTCTTTGGATTTCAGGATCATAGCTTTCCATTGAATTCCCTATGAAGCTGTACCTGGTATACCCTGGAGCCAACGCTCTTAGAGACGGAGTTCCAAAAGTCGTTTTGCAAAAACGGTGTAATGACCGTTTAGGTGTGAATGAAACAGGTCTGGCCCAACTCAAGGACATTCTGAATGCTTTGTTATGTCTGGGTGACTTTAAGATGCCAAATAAGCACCTCAGGAGAGCAGTACGTCATAGAAAGACTGAAAAGTTAGGTTCCAATGATGTGGAGCATTGTGGGTATCTGGGAAACAAAGGTAGCCGACCTGGCAACTTGGAAATAAGGTGTCAGGCTGACAATGAGATAGAGAAGATGGCTCTGAATTAACTTCTAAATCTGCTACTGGAAGATGCTGTCCCTTCCTCACTCAGATCATTTCCTCCCAAAGGCTGCAGCTGGACCACATCTGCCAAAAACTTGTTAAACGTACCGTGTCCTTCTAGTGGAATGTTGAGAAGGTCCTTTGCAAACCAATTGTACCTAGAGTGTTCTGGCCTTGGAAATCCCATACTTAACTAGATCATTATTCAAAAGGAAAATGAATGGAGGGTTTTGATGAAATGAAACCTCCTTCTAATCTGTGGGAAGGCTACCCACAGACAGAAATGTGATGACAAACACAGACACGCAGCTGAAGTGCAGGCTGTGTGCTCTGTTATGTCAACAGACTAATTTCAGCAAAGTTAAAAAACATGAACAGAATCGCCACTGTCATTTAAGTTGCTTCCTACGTATGGCAATCTGTATCTATTTTTATAATGCTTTTTGAAAGAGGAAAATGTGTTTTTCTTCATAAATGTTGGAGGCATGAATTTAAGACTTAACGACTAGCACATGTAACAGTTTCAAGGTTACATGACTGAGGCATGGGTCTATTACCAAAAATGAGAAAGAGGAAACTGCAGGAACATGTGGAATTTGGCTAGACTTTGGTGTAGCCTCACAAGCCTTGGAAGGTGCTGTAGTAATACATTTAATGCTTTAAAAGTCATATTTAGATATTCCATTACCGAGATGTTTATTGACTACCAAATAGTATGTGCCTTTCATTGAAAACTTTGATGGCCATTAGACATGGGTAATATCTAGTGAGATGCACAATGGCCCGCAATGAACTGTGCCTCCTAGTGTTCATGGACATTGTAGAAATGACAGTCTGAGGCTAGGTTATTAAGGACATTGCAGCATCTACCTTGCTTGGGTCACCTGAAGAAAGCCGGATGCTCACGAGGATATTCATGCAACCCTGGGGGAGGTCCACCCTGGTGAGGAGTGGTGGCCACCTGCCAACAACCAGCGTTAACTTGTCAGCCAAGTGAGTGAGCCACCTTGGAAGTGGGTCCTCCAGCCCCATCTCATGCAGGTGACTGCAGTCTTGGCTGATCTCTTGACCACAGACTCAGGAGAGAACCTAAGCCAGATCCATTTAGCAGAGCTGCTCCCTAATTCCCGAAATTGTGTGAGATAATACATATTTCTTGTTTTAAGACACTAAGTGCTGGGGTAGTAGTTTATATATCAACATACAAAATGGTGATCCCATAAGATTATAACAGAGCTGAAAAATGCCTACCACTTGGTGACGTTGTAGCCACCATAACACCGTAGTGCAATGCATGACTCACACGTCTGTGGTGACATCGGTCACCACACTTAGTAAACATACCTATTGTGCTGCCAGCCATATAAAAGCACACGTGAAGTGCATGTAAAAATGTCCAGTACATCATACTTGACAATGATAATAAACAACTATTTCACTGGTTTGTGTATTTATTATACTTTTTATCATTATTTTAGACTGTACTCTTTCTACTTATAAAAAACTGTTTGCTGTAAAATGGTGTGCTGTGTTACGCTGACAGCAGCCTCATACATCTCATGTGCATCTCGTGTCTGGATCGCATCCTTTCTCTTGTGTTTGACTTCATCTTGTGTTTTGTAGTTCAGCGTGCAGTACAGGCTTGTAGCCTGGGAGCAATGGCTAGACCGCACAGCCCGGGGTGGGGCAGGCTTCACTCTCTCGGTGTGTGTAAGTGCACTCTGCGCTGTTCGCACAACGATGAAATCCCCAAACTAGGCATTTCTCAGAACGTGTTCCTGTCAATAAGAAGCACACAACTGTACTTGAATTTTCAGGTCCATTGGGTAAATACCTAAGAACTGCTAGATCATATAGTAAGACTGTATTTGTAAGAAACTGCCAACCATCTCCCAAATGGCTTTATCAGTTTGCATCCCCATCAGTGAATGAAGATTCTTGTTGTAGATATCTTCACCAACAATTGGTATTGTTGGTAATTTGGATTTTTAACCATTCTGACACATGCGTTATTCCTAATATGTCTTTCCTGTCCATTGTGATATTATTATGATTCATGTCACTTCTTCATTGCTTTTATCACTCAATTCATAGTTACTATTATTGCATTACACAAGTTAATACTTAAAATTAAGATCCATTAAATATGGGAAATTGAAATTCCATTTTATCTTTATTTATTGTTTCTCTGATGCTCTTTCTTTGTTTACGTAGATTCATGTCGCGGTCCTGTCCAGCAGGACCACATGTCGTGGAATGCTTGTCCTATATCCCCAGACAAGTGACGAACAAATTCACGTGGATTAAAGGAATCCCATGGAGAAAAGGGATGCATGGCCAATCTCTAAATGATAAAGAGAGGGCCCTGGACCTTTTGCCTGGACAGGCTTTTATTGACACTCTAGGTACATTACATCCAGGATGGTTCTCATTAACTATGCATAAGTTCACTTTGGGTGGATACTTTTTACAGATAACAGAGGAAAGAATGTTGCCAATTACTTCAAAGAGAAAGGTCATTTACAAATGTAAAGGAGAGAAGGCTGAGCTGTTTACATTCATGCTTGGGAAGTCTAGCACATGTCACAGTAAACTTCTGCTGTCTCCATCCCAGGTGAGGGAGTTTTTGCAAGAGCAAGTTTCAAAGTGGCCTAGGGACAATGCATGCCTGATTCCCCATGGAAGACCTATCCAAGGATTGTTTCTTGCATGCCACACGCGTCTGGTCTGCATTCAGAACCAGAGCTGAGCCACAGTCCACATTTCACACGGATAGGTTCCCTATAGATTCAGTCTCTGATCTGTATCATTCTCCTTTTGCCTGGAGAACCTCTTTTAATATTTCTTTACAGGGAAGGTCTGCTGGTGACAAATTTCCTGTTTTTTGTTTGTCTGAGAAAGTCTTCACTTCTTTATTTTTGAAGGATGATTTTGCTAGATATAGAATTCTAAGTTAGTGGGTTTTTTCTTTTAACATTTGAAAATTTTGACTCATGTACGTCTTGCCTTCAATTATATTTGTCCTGCGTGGCATTTTCTGAGTTTCTTGGGTCTGTGGTTTGGCACATGTTACTAATTTAGGGAAGTTCTTGGCCGTTATTACTTCAAATACTTCTTCCCCTCCATCCTTTTTCCCCCTTCTGCTATTTCAATTAAGTGCATGTTCTGCTTTTAGAAATTATCCCACTGTTCTTGAATGTTCTATTCTACCATGTTTTTGTTTTGTTCTGCTTTTTATTTTTTTTCTTCGCACTTCATCTTGGGAATTTTTTATTGACATCTTCAAATTCACTGATGTTCTCCCTCTATGGCTATGGCCAGCAGACTGTTGAGTCCATCAAAGACATTCTTTTTATTTCTGTTACTGAGTTCTTGCTTTCTAACATTTTCTCTTGATTCTTCCTTAGAGTGAACATTTCTCTGCTTATATTACCGATCCATTATTCCACATTGGCTATTTTTTCTACTAAAATCCTTAGCATATTAATCAGTTACTTTAAATTCCTTATATAAATTACAATATCTATGCCATATCTGAGGTTGGTTCTGATGATGGGCTTAGACTATCTCTTTAGATTGTGATTTTTTTCTTGCCTTTTGTCATTCTTTGTCATTTTTTTCTTGAAAGCCAGTAAACTCTAATACTTTTTAGCTATCAGCTCTCAAATACCTTACCCAGCCACTCTGAGCTTTAGATACCTCATTTCTAAAACAGGAAGAAATGATGCCTACATATAATTTTGTTGCCAGGGTTGATTAAAAACAAGACCCTGGACAGAGGATGAGACTTGTGACAGCTAAGGTGAGGAGCATGATTTGACATGGCTTGGAGCCCAGCCCGTCTGGCCATAGGAAGTGGCAAGTTTTCTCTTTTTGTCTGTTTTTTTTTCGTGGCAACCTTCTCTGTCTGGGAATGGCAGGGATGAAAGACACATTGAGAATGAATCCCCAAGTCCTTATGTCCCTGTGGAGAGTCACTTAGTTCAATGGTTGAATATAAAGTGTTCAAACAGCCATCATTCCTGAAAACAGTCACCTGTCTTCTCATACTAAATTTCAGGCCATCTCTTAGAGTCTCCAGAATGTATTTGTATCTGAATGACCTGGGGTCTTCTGTGCTGAAGATGAGTGGGATGTGCTGGTAGGCACTGAGGGAGATTTAGAGTCAGGAGAAAGCAGATCAAATACCACCATCCAGTCTATGCCAGTTTGAATTATCAGACCCATCTGATGAAGAGTATAATCACAAGGAAAGATATTTTGCAAACAAAAAAAAAATTAATATAGCTTCTCAGAAAACACAGACAACACACAAATACACACATACACACATTACCTGATCACAGTTATTTTAATCTCAAATTCCTCAGTGAGAATTGAAGTAATTTAATGTGCAATTCTGTTCCTCTGCATTTCAGTGGAAAGAAAGCTTAGAGTTGTGGGTTTGGAAAACATCTATGGAAACAGTAAACTACTTCCTGTGAGAGATCAGTGAGTATACCTTACGTGTCAGCTTTTCTTAGTGTTGCAAATAGTACCTGTGACCAGCAAAATAATGGCCCCCTAAAGATGTCCATGTCTTAGTCCCTGGGAATGTGTTACCTTTCCTGGCAAAAAAGACTTTGCAGATGGAATTAAGTTAAGGAAATTAAGATGCAAGATTGTCCATGATTCTGGGTGGGCAAGTTCTAATCACATGAGTCCTTAAAAGCAGAGACACTTTCCTGGCTGTGGCCAGAGGGAGACACGACTATGGAAGGATGGGCAGAGAGAACCAATATTGCTGGCTTTCCAGATGGAGCAAGGAGGCAATGAGCCAAGGATTGTGGGTAGAAGCTGGAAAAGGCAAGAAAATGGATTGTCCTCTAGAGCTACTGGAAAATAGTGTCATCTGTTGCTACCTTGATTTTGGCCCAGGAAGATCGGTGTCAACCTTCTCACCTACAGAATGGTACTAATAAATTGATGTTCTTTGGAGCCAGTGAGTCTGTGGTGTTCTGTTACAGTAGCAATAGAGCACACGTTTTAAATCTAATCACATTGTTTGTGACAGCTCTCCCTGTATTCAAATGGAAAAGCTCTTAGGAAGTTCTCCTTTGCAAATTTCCAGATCCCAGTACTGTCTTAAGGAGATGATCACTATGGCATTAATGTCCTAGAACTAATACTGGCCAATTCTTTCCATTTTGAATATTAAAAACCCTTTTAACAAATATCAATTCTGAATTTTATGACAACCTTCCTGTTCACAGGTTTAGCAGTATACACATAGTAGCTAAGATGATTTCCAGCTTTTAGAAATGGGTAGGCTCTGCTCCAGCCAGGAATGTTTTCTGCGCTGTTATTGGCTTCTTGTATGAGGTTTTGCATTTCCAAATCTTCAATAAGCCTCATGGTTCATTGGAAAAAATGACAAAAGAAACACGGAGCATCAGTGTATTTTCTGGAGCTAAAAACAAATAGCAAATAAATGGGCCCATGATCCCATTAATCATACCACAGATCAAAGAAGGATAATGTTTCAATGTAATTGAAAAACAGCACCTAATACTTTCAGACAAATACAATTATAGCCTTTTATAACAAATAAAAAGACAACTGTCCAGCATCTAACAGTCCAAAAACAGAGTAAGAGGCATCTAGAAACTTCCTTACCTCCTGGGGGGGTGGGCTGGGGGGTGTTTCAGTAATATCTATGACAAGGAAAACGTAGCCAACTTAAATAAGAAATAAGCACCATCAAAAGAGTGATGGCTTCATTTGTGGTGAATCCCCAAGTAGTTGATGTTTTTAAAAAATACATCTCTCCTTTATAAAAATCTCTTCTGGAAAACAGTTAGTTCATTTCTTATTTAAGTTGGCTAAGTTTTCCTTGTCATAGATACTACAGTTAGTTTTTCCAGAAGAGATCTTCTATTTGTACAAAAATATGGTAATTGAAATCTTCTGCTATGAAGGATATTCCTTAGGACAAATTGGCATTGCTTTGTTCCTTAGTTTTGCTGTTGGTTATGGTGATTTAGTGGGGTTTTTGCTTAAAAAATTAGATGAAAGCATGTTTGAACTCAACAGGAAATGTGACAAAATAGCCAGCAGTTATTTCCCCCAAAATGCAATAACTGGAAACATGAAAGCTTAAGTTTTTATAGCGCGTGAAAAAAAGCCTCTTTTTGTTGAGGACACACCACAATTAATTCTTGATTT
The DNA here is from genome assembly GCA_007922815.1 of Macrotus californicus. Lineage (NCBI taxonomy): Eukaryota > Metazoa > Chordata > Mammalia > Chiroptera > Phyllostomidae > Macrotus > Macrotus californicus. The sequence continues at coordinate 16,714 of VMDR010010673.1, read as the reverse complement.
TGTAGTGCACGTTTTGCAAATGTAACTTTTACTAAGGATTTCTAACCTGATTTTGAATCTAAATGCATGTAATATTTCTCAGCACCATTAGTTAATTGTATGTTAAATGGTATGAATTCAGGGGTCTAGGAAAGTTTCTATCTTTTACTGGATAATAAACAGTGATGTACTTTAGAGAATTTATGCCGAAGATAAATAGAATCCAGCGAATCTAACACTGATTATTTAATTTTTACCATGTTGCTTGGTATAGTCCCAAATGAATTGTGTTGACATACCTAGAAAAATGAAAAGAAAATATGTCAGAGAATGCCAATCGGAAATTAAATTATCTGGCCTTTAGGGGGCAGCAGAAGGAACTTTCTTGTCTACCTCTTAGGAAGCTTCAAGCTACCTCTGTTCCCAATGAAATCACGTGGTTGATTCAAGTGTAATCACCAAATTTCAACTCAAGTTATCATGATGGCTAAGGGAGAACATCCCCACTTCTCCTTGAAACCCTTAGAAGCCTAGAGAACTTTGCAGTTACATTTCGTCCCTAGAATCTACAGCTGGACTGCAGGCATTTGCAGTTATTAACAATTGTGCAGATGTAAACAAAAAGCAAACTCCAGAAAACATTCCCTCTGACATTTAGTAATTGTACAGTAAGCGCTTTTTTTAGCACTGTGATTTTTTTTTATTAAATTTATTGGAGTGACATCGGTCAACAGGGTCGTATAGTTTCAAGTACACATTTCTATGATGCATGACCTGCATGTTGCACTGTGTGCCTGCCACCCAAAGTCAGATCTCCTTCCATCACCGTATATTTGACCCCTTTCACCCTTTACTACCTCCACCACCCGTTCCTTCTGGTAGCCGCCATCCTGTTGCCTGGGTCTGAGTTTTTGTGTGTCTTGCTTGTTCATCTGTTGTTTTCAGCGGTATCTCCCACATATGAGAGAGACCATACAGTTCTTTACTTCTTCCTGTATGATCTACTTCACTTCACATGATATTCTCAAAATCTGTTTATGCTGTCACAAATAGCAGTGTTTTGTCTTTTCTTACGGCTGAGTAGCATTCTATTGTATACATGGAGCACATCTTCTTCATCTAATCATCTCTGGAAGGACACTGTGGTTGTCTCCATGTCTTGGTCACAGCAAAAAATGCTACAATGACCAGAGGGGTGAATACATCTTCGCAAATAAATGCTTTCAAATTTGAGGGTAGGTACCCAGCAGAGGGGTTACCGAGTCATATGGTAACTCTATTCTTAATTTTTTGAGGAGCCTCCATACTGTTGTGTACAGTGGCTGCACCAGCTTACGTTTGCACCAGTGGTGAATGAGGGTTCATTTTTCTCTACCACCTCTCTAACACTTGTTGTCACTTGTCTTGTTGATTATGGCAACAAAATGAACCTCTCTCTAGAGAAATGTAAACACCTTCTGTCATGCCTGGCTGACATTAATTGGGCCTTTATTATGTGCACGTCTGTGTTTTATGCACTTTATAAATGCTACCTTCTTACTACTCACAGGGACACTTTAACTGTTGCTGTCTAGTTTGGCATAGGAAGAAACTGTGGCTCAACATTATTGCCATCTGCTCATGCAGTTAACACGTGGAAGAGCTAGCATGTTATGAATGAAAAGAATGAAGTAATATGCATGAAAACAATGGGTTTAGAGAGTGCACCGGGCCCTACTTTTGGGAAGAAAAAGATTTCTCTGAGAAAGGTACCTGAGGTCAAAGCCGCAGGGATGAAGAACACCAGCCATATGGAGCAGATGCAGCAGAGCCCTGTCCCTATCCCTTCACACTCAGTTCCAGCGCCCAGCACCAGCACCTCTTTCTCTGAGGGCTTGCTCAGGTAGAGCCCATTGTGTCCCACCATGCAGCAGGCAAAAGTGCTCAGGAATTAACACCCCCCCCCTCACACAACCCCCAGAGCATAAGACTCAAGAAATATCTGATGGGAGTTGATGTGCACACACCCCAGCCTCCTCATCTCTGGGTGGATAATTCTGACATACATGTTCTAAGCCAAGGGTCCCCAACCTCAGGGTCAAGGACCAGTACCAGTCTGGGCCTGTTAGGAACTGGGTGCCACAGCAGAAGATGAGCTTGAATAATGTACCTGGATCATCCTGAAACCATCCCCCTAACCCCAGTCCGTGGAAAAATTGTCTTCCATGAAGCCGGTCCCTGGTGCCAAAAAAAGGTTGGCGATCACTGTTAAGCTGTTTCCAGGGTTCCCAGGTGGGAGTAGGGTCCACCCGTCCACAGCAGTAGCCTGCTCAGGAATGTGCCCTTATTTGTCAATTACCCTTCTTTGTCTCTGTCTCCTAGTCCCCTACCTGTGTTTCCTGAGACACCCTCTCAAATAAATGACTTGAATTCAAGAACTCATCTCAGGGTTTGCTTCTCAAGAGCCTAAGCTAAGGCATCAGGTAAAGTAACAGGGAAGGGGAGGGGGATGGCCCTGAGGCTGGCCATAAACAAGACCGGGTGACCCCAGCACAGTAATGGGAGGGAGAGGTGCCAAGACAGACTAGAGAGGGAGGCAGTAGCTAAATCATGCCTATACATCCTTGTATAGTTTCCTGTCTCCGTGGGAACAAATTACCATAAACTTAGTGGTTTAAAACAGCATAAGTTGTTATCTTACAGTTCTGAATGTCAAAAGTCCAGAATGGGTTTCACAGAGCTAAAACCAAAGTGCTGACAGGGCTGGGTTCCTTCCCAGAGGTGGCCCTTGCTGACCATTTCTTCGGTTCGTGACCCCCTTCCATCTTCAAGGCCAGCGATGGCTGGTCACTTGAGTGTTCCTCACATCTCATCACTCTGACGCCCTCTCTCCTGTTCCCTCTTCTACTCATGAGGATGCCTGCAATTACATTGGGCACATCTGGATGATCCAGGCTAATCCCCCATCTGAAGGTCAAATGTTTCCCAACCTTAATTCCATCTGCGACCTCAATTTCCCTTTGCCATTTAACCCAACACAATTCCAGAGGTTAGAATCTGGACATCTCTGCAAGGGAGGCATTATTCTGTGACTACCACGGCCATGTAAATGAGTTTGGACTTTTCTTTTTCTTTTCATCTTTTTTATTGTTGTTCCAGTACAATTGTCTCCATTTTACCACCATCATTTTCCCCCACCCTACCCATCCCCACCTCCCACCTCCCACCCTCAATCCTACCCCTCTTTGGCTTTGTCCATGGGTCTTTTGTACACCTTCCTTGATGACCATTTCACTCCCCTCCCACCCCCACCCACCCCGCTCATCCCCCACTCCACTCCCCTCTGGTTAATGTCAGTTGGTTCTTTATTTCAATGTCTCTGGTTATATTTTGCTTGCTTATTTGTTTTGTTGGTTAGGATCCATTTATAGGTCAGATTATATGGTATTTATCTTTTACCACCTGGCTTACTTAACTTAGCATCATGCTCTCCAGTTCCAACCATGTGGTCGCTAAGGGTAGGAGCTCCTTCTTTCTCTCTGCTGCGTAGTATTCCACTGTGTAAATGTGCCATAGTTTTTTGAATCATTCATTTACTGATGGACACTTAGGTTGTGCAAAGAGCTAGGGACAAATGGAATCTAATTTGTATTTTTAAAAGATCTCGTTTGCCTTCTGTGTGGTGAATCAATTGCAGGGGTGGGGGAGTGAAAATAGGAAGATTTATCAGAAAACTATTGCAAAAGTTCACTAAGAAGTAGTGTTGGGGTCCAAGGTGGTGGAATCAGAGATTGGTGGAGGTTCAATCCACCAGGCTTGGTTACAAGTTGGATCTGGGGGAAAAAGAGAAGAAAATTTCAAAAATGATGCCCAGCTATGAATAGCTCTGTTACATGGAATCTAGCAGTTTGTTTTTTTGAGCAGGAGACATTGGGATTTTTATCAATTTAATTTCAAGAAAAGAAGTCAAATTTTACTTTTGCTCAATTGAATTACCTATTGTTCAAATCTTTATATCAATCATAGTTTAATATCTCACTTTTATGATTAAAAATAAAAGCAATGCCGTATTCTTAAGGCATGCCACAGAGAGTGGAAGGAAGCAGCCTAGAAGCAGCCTGCATTTGGAAAAGAAGATCTAACACTGTAACACTCAGAACACGATGTTGCATCTAACCAAGTCTTGGTTGTGATAGCTGAGCCGAATCTGAAAGGGAGTACATTTTTTTTTATATGCAGTCATGTAGCATGTATACATGAGGTTCCACATGAAGAACATTACTCTTCAAACTTTTCTTATCCAACCCTAACATACAAATGAGAAAAATGACAATTTAATTATGCATAGTAAATGTAAATGCTGCTGAAAAATTCTTAAAAGGACACAGTGGTGGTATTGGAGGCATTGAAATAAATAATAGGGACTTGGAGAGGAAAAAAGAGAATTCTATGCAGACATTAAGTCATTTATGTAAAATAAAAGTGACGTTGGGACAGGAAGAAAGAAAATCACAAAGACTTTTATGTTATCAGCAAAAGTACGTAACACGCAGGCACAGATAGCGGTATGGTGACAGCCAGGGGGAAGGGGGTGGGGAGAAGGGGGAGAGGGTAAAGAGTGGGTGATCAGGGCCGGAAACAGACTTTACTTTGGGTGATGGGCGTGTGATGCAGTGTGCGGATGATGTTTTGTTGACCTGTACACTTGAGACTTGTGTGGGTTTGTCGCCCCAACAAATTCATTTTTTTTTTTTTACAGAAAAGAAGCATGAGTGGGGCAACTGGGAAATTATAAAGTGTTTTTTGTGAACAGGATGTATGGAAGTAGGAAAGGTATAGGGGGCGTTAAAAGAGAAGGAGAGAGTAGGGAGAGGGGAAGAACATGGCAAGGGTAAGAGAATGCTCTGATTTCTCTGTGAAGTGCGGAAAAAAATGTCACAACAAGAATGAACGATGTTCCAAATGGTTAAGAGAAAAATTGCAGTCCCTTCTACTGCACTTATTCCTAACTCTATAAAGTTCATGAACAAAAAGAGGTATAAATACAAATGTGCAGACTTCCACTTGGGAAGCCTCTATGATACTGGCCTCAGAGCTGCCCAGGGTGGCTAGCAAGACAGATCAGACATAACTTTGACCCAGTGTTCGCACTTGGTTAATATGTACTTAAATCACCTGCTGACTGTGACCATTTGAACTTCTCATGCAACCATTTTTACAGCTGCCCCACTGGCGGAGTTATTGCAGCCCTCTGTCTGCTACTCTGTTTGTGTTAGATAGGATCGAAGTGATTATATTGCAATGGGATCAGAATGGACCTTTAATCAGGAGATTGCTCATTAGCATTCACCTTCCTTCTAATTGCAGTCTTATAGCCCGTCACTTGAATCTCTGCAGGACCCATAAAACTTACTTCCATTCCTTCAAAAGAAGAAAGCAAAAAGTAAGTGGAAGATAGAAACTTCAGCATGACACTCCTTTCCATCTCCATCGGCTCAAAGGAACTGGGACGTCTAATCCGAAAAATAATAAATGGATGTTGTTTTAAGCCATGACATTTGAGATAATTTGCTGAGTGAGCAATAGGAAATGAACACAAATGCTGTCAGAGTGGTAGAGAACATAGGTACTCGGGGAAAAATAGGTGGAGGTAACACAGCTAAACTTCATGCTGCTCACTTTGAGTTCTGCATAAAATATTACAAAATTTTATTATGTATCTAACTAAGCTTTAAAGAAAGGAAAATAAAATATTCCGGGGCGGGTAAGAATAAATAAATAATTTGAAACCAGAGGAAATGAGAAAAATGACAATTTAATCATGTATACGAAATATAAGTGTTGCAGAAAAATTCTTAAAAGGACACAGTGGTGGTATTGGAGGCATAGAAATAAATAATTGGGACTTGGACAGGAAAAAGGGGAATTCTATGCAGACGTTAAGTCATATACATAAAATAAAAGTGAAGTTGGGATAGGAAGAAAGAAAATCACAGGCTTTGATGTGATCAGCAAAAGTGTGTAACACATAGACACAGACAGCGGCATAGTGACAGCCAGGGCACAGGGAACTGGTAGGATCTGGAACAAGATGACACCAGTATGCCACTGGTAGGGAGAATAAAATGTTCCCCGAGAAAAACAGAAAAGAGAGGTTAGTGATGCCTTGAGTATGCAAGGAACACTTCCATAGTGGTTGACATGTAAGTTTGGCCCAGAAAGGGGAGTGGAATTTCACCAGGTCAATGGAAGAAGGCCGAAAGACACTGTAGACAGAGTTCAAAGACATTTGGCATGAGAGTGGAAGGTGTGTTCCAGAAATTTCAATTGTGTTTGGTGTGGGTGACCTAGAAGCTTAAAGGGAATGTAGAATGGGTCCAGATCATGCAAAGTCTTGGATGTCTTCCTAAAAAAGTTTTGATTCTTTTATAGGCCAAAGGTCATAAACCGGAGGCCCACAGATGTGTTTTAGTTGGCTTTCATAGTATTACTTTGTGTGTGTGTGTGTGTGTGTGTGTGTTGGGGGGGGGGTTGTTTTCTTTTGTAAAAAAATAAAATAAAAATTAGGAGATGTAACATAAAATTCTAGACTTCCAGCTTTTCCTGGGGAAAAAAAAATGATTGGGCCACATTGGGCCTGACTGGATCACAGATGGCTGGAGCGCAGCAGTGACGGACACTTCAGACATGTCCTCTTTGGTCCATTTCTAAACTCCCCATCACTCCCTGCTGTATTACCTGCCTGCTTCCCAGATATCTGTCCCTGCTGGACTTTCATAGACATTTGGGTTTGCAGCCTGTGCCATAAGTAACCACTGCAGGGTTTTAAAGTCAAATGTGCAATTTGGGAAGAAAACCCTGGTAGCAACTTTAAGAGACCCTCTTGTCAAGGTCCCGTCCGGCAGGACCGCGTATTGTTGTGGAATGCTTGTCCTATATCCCTGGACAAGTGACAAACAAATTCACGCAGAATCTGGTGGAGAAAAAGGGATGTTGAGCCACTCTCTAAGTGAGAGAGTGCTAGGGCTTGCATGGCTGCTGTCTCAGAGAGAGAGAGAGAGAGAGAGAGAGAGAGAGAGAGCGCAAGAGGGCCAGGGTGAGGGTGAGAGAGTGTGAGAGAGGGCTGGCCTGCGTGGCTACTCTCTCTCAGAGACAGACAGGGCCAAGACCCCTCCCCTGGACAAGCTTTTATTGACACTCTAGGTACATTACATCCAAGACAGTTCTCATTAACTATGTACAGGTTCACTTTGGGTGGTTACCATAACAAAAGAAAGAATGTTGCTAATCCCTTTAAGATAAAGGTCATTTGCAAATGTAAAGGGAAAAGGTTGAACCAGTTACACTCAAACTTGAGAGGTTTAGCATAGATTTTGGGAAGTTACTTTAAAGATATGCAGTAAACATTTGTTGCCTCAATTCAAGGTGAGGGAGTTTTTAGCAAAAGCAAGTCTCAAAGCAGCCTAGATACAACGCAGGCCTGATTCCCCACGGGAGACCTATTCATGGATGTTCTCTGCACGCCACATGCATCTGTCTGTGTTCAGAACCAGAGCTGAGCTACTAGATCACATCGAACATGGATAGGTTCCCTATACCCTCCGCATTCTGTAATATTATATGGCATATAATATGGCATTCTGGCATATTATATGTAATTCTGTCATTATACTCACTACATTGGGTTAAAATAATCTATTTATGTGTTTGCCTTCCCTGATAGACAGTGAAATATTGTAAAAGATAAGAAAATTTTTTTATTCACCTGTGATTCTACGACCTAGCATAGTGTAAGGGTGGGTGAGACCCTAGAGGCCGAGGGATGAATAGGGAGACTCTTAAACTCGCCCTAAAGAAATAGGATGAAGGCCTGGATTAGGATGGGTCAGCAGTCATGGTAAGAAGGCTATAAATGCCGAAGGTGTTTAGAAAGGAGAATTAAGTGGATCTGGCAACTGCTATGAAGAGTGAAGGAATAAGAGGAATAAAAAGCGTCTCTGAGATTACTGTCAGACACACCACATGGGACAAGTTCTCATGATTCATTGCTCACCAATGCAAAAACAGTAATTATCCCGCCCAAAGGCTTGAGCCTCCCCTGTTCCATTAGCGCATGGCACAGAGTGCTCCTACTGAGAAGCAGTGGGAAGGCTTGAGGTTGGGAACTGGAAGAGTTGGACCGATCAAGTCTCAGTGCCCCCTCTTACCCTGTGGCCTTGGACAAATAACTTCTCTGATGTTCAGCTGCCTCATCTGTAAAATGATGATTGCCTAATAACACACAAATCTATTTATATGGCTGCTTAAGGATAAAGCCAGCTTATCTGAAAGTATTTTGTAAACCATGTTACATTATTCAAATATACTTTAGCAGCCAAGCCTGTGTCTAGTCACTGGGGACACAAGGATGAATAAGGCACAGAAGTAAATACTCAATCTTAAAGAGGCTGTGACATTTAAAACGTAGTTAAAGTAAAGTGTAGCAGCATTTAGTCATGGGGATGCATGCAAACATAGTTAATATATTTTCATTCAACACTTCCTTGGAATTCTTCCTGGAAGAATAATTTTGCAGCTGACATTTTGCAGCCTGGGACCATGCGCTGTGGGTTAATTGAGGCTCCTTGGCAGATGTTTGTATCTCCCCAGATCTGGGTTACTGCTTTTGCTCTGTTCATGGAGGGGAGATCCAAACTGCTGATGATATTGCTGGATGGTTGTGTAATGATTTTTACAGATTTTAAAGCAGTAGAAGAATGTTTAATAAATGTAAATGCTTTCTAAAGCTTACTTACCCAGATCCTTCTAACCATGACCAGATTCTGGCCTGTGACAGCCACCATCTACCATGCTATGTATCTGGTTGTTCTGTGACACTTTAAGATTCCAGTGCCCCCCCCCCACCAAAAAAAAAAGATTGAAATAATCCATAGCAATGCCATCAATTTAGTCAGGATAAATGGAGGTATTCAGCTCACTTCCCTGGTCATCTCTCTGCCCTCTTCCATAGATAATAGACAAATGCATTACAATCCACTTAGTACGAGAGCGTCTCTGATAATAACATGTTATATTGCTTCGGCAATTATATAAGGAGTGAAAGTCCTTTAATTTCACATGGCAGGCCCTTCTGAAGCTGTGGATAAAAATGACATCGAGTGAGAACAGGGTCACAGTGCTAACAGATCATAAGTACATCCACTCAGCTAAATGAACCAAATTACTTTTTAATTTATAACAGAAAAATAAGTTTTAGATCATTTAGCCACAAAGAAATTCACATTGTTTGAGAATTAAATTGAAAATAAAGCTAAGAAAGTAACTCGACTCGCGTCTGAATTTGCATGCCCAGGTTCACATTGGAAGAACTAACTGACCATCTCCCAAATATTAATATGCAGTAAAGTTATGTATTTATTAAATATTAATGCATGGCTTTAAAACTCTTTAAATTTCTGAGACACTTAGAAATGGAAACTGCTGTCAAGGTAAAGATAAATACTTTGGGTTTGGGAAGACAAAGATTATGAAATGAAAACCCAAACCCTCAAATATTCATCAATATGTAACTACATGGTGGTACATCCACAAAATTACACAGCCATAAAAAAGACAAATAAGAAAATCTCGATATTGATATAAAAACATTCCCAAAATATATTGGTTCTGGACTGTGTATAGAAGTTCTAGACTGGTCCACCACCCTGAATTTCCCAGGGATAAAAAATTTCCCACATCACAGGACTTTCAGTGCTAAAAGGAGAAAGTTCTGGGCTAGGAGGCACTGGTGGTCCCCCCAAGGTGGCTAGCCCTTTTTTCTTTAAGAAATGTGAGAATTAGAATATAAACTCATATTCATTCGTGTTATGTGCACGCAAAGCCTGCAGAAGGATACACAGAAAGCAGCAATACTGCACACCTGGTTTTTTTTTGGTGGCATAGGCAACTGGGTAGGTGGAAGACTGAGACTGAGGAGAATTATTTCATTTTATGTATATTCTAGAGTTTTTGACCTCTGCGGATTTGACAGCTATTCAAAATTTAAACAAGCAATAAATAAATAAATAAATGCAAATGAAAATAAACCAAAATAAAGAATCAGAAATGAAAAGTCTGCCTTGTTTTTTTTTTGGGGGGGGGGGGGATGAAGTATGTTCTTTTCCTAAGAGGAGAGCAAATAACTTTTTTGCCGAATGTATTTTTTATAGCTTCTGCCAGCCAGCTTTGGGATAATGAATGCAATACAATTACTGCCCTTCAGGAACAAAGGCTTGTGAGCTGTCTTGCCCCAGTCAAAGAACGCAAGTCTGAGCTTCCCTTATTGCTGAATCGACCAGACAGTCTCAGCCCAGGCTCCTAAAACTACTGTCTGAAAGAAAATAAATTGTGCTCAAACCAAATCAGCTTGTGAGCGACTGCATATCGCCTTCAATTGGAAAGCGCAGCCTGTACCCCCGATTTTGCTTTTGAATTTATGAATCAAATCATGCCAGTGTGCCATCGATACTCATGGCGCTAAGAATCTGAAAACAGCTTGTGATTTAAAAAATCTCTCTAAGATTTAGATTGATTTGAAAATTCACAGTTTTTCCACAAAATGTTTTTCTACTTTTTTGTACAGCAGAGAGGAAGGGAGGCCATAGAAATGGTAGACATTGTTTTAGGGCAACACGTGGATGTGTGTGTGTGTGTGTGTGTGTGTGTGTACACTTGTGCACACATTCTCACTGTTGAACCGGGTGCACTACTGCAGTCAGCCCCAGTCTCAAACAATCAAGCAGAGACAGTGTTTCCCCTTGGTTCACCTTTTTGTTCTGTTCAGGCCCTCTAGGGATTGGATGACACCCCTCCCCTTTGAGTGACAATCTATGTTACTCAATGTACCAATTCAAATACTAATCTCACCCTCATGGACACTTCCTGAAATATTGGTTAGCCAAAAATCTGGCCATCCTGTGACTCAGTCACGTGATATCAGTGCTGACACATAAAGTCAACCATCACAGGGCAGATCAAGGGACATAAAGAAATGCATAAGATACAACCCCTGCCTCTGTGGAGTGGTGGTGACCATGCCAGTGAAAATGGGAGATGCCAGACTCTGGAGCGGATGTCTCGTCGGAGGCCCCGAAGGCTTTGGGTGGAAGGGCTGTGTGGAGGGGGCTCGGAGGACATCCAGTGCAGCTGGAGAACAGGGCAGTGGATAATGGAGCTGGAGCAGTATTGCAAGTAGCAACAAAAACACGTGACATGCACCAGCGTGGTCTGCTGAGAGGCAAGTTGACAGACTAGGAACAAAGGAGTCAAGAACAGGAGCTATAGGAAGATGAGCAAGCAGCCCCAGGAAGTCGGTAAGAGAACGAGGCCTGGGCAGTAACGCATCTCTAGAAATCTGTGCCATCACAGGATTAGGACCCGGATGTGCGGACCAACGCCAGGCAAGCCAGACGGGTGCCAGTCCCAAGGGACTGACTGGCACACTGGGTGACTTTTCAGACACAAATGTGTTACCTCAAAATTTACCTCACCTACTAAAAAAATTCAAAAAGAATCATAGCCTAAAATATGAACTGAAACCATAGAACTTCTAGAAAATAAGTAGGAGAAAATCTTAATCCTGTGGCAGACAACACTAAATTACTAGACAAGATGCAATTATTACTCATCATAAAAGAAAAATTGATAAATTGGATTTTGTTACAATTTTTAAAAACTGCTTTTCAAAGAAAACACCATTAAGAAAATAAAATTACAAGCTACAATTTATAATAGATATATTTATTAAATAAATTGCATTCAAATATAAACATAATTCTTATGACTCAATAAAAAAGAAGACCACCCAACAAAAACTTCAACAAAAAATTCAGAAAAGAATATATATATACACACTTACACACACAGACACACACAATAGTCTGCCAGAAGGTGTCCAGCAATATAATATGAAAAATAGACATTTACTGAAGAAGATACAGGAAACATTGTACATGTAGATAAGACAATGATGCCTCAGTCCCCTTCAAAGTAGGCACCTTGGTACCTCACACAGTTCTCCCAATCACCATCAACTGCTGTGTCATATTTTCTTGAATCTCACGAACAATCTGAAATCTCTTCTCTTTCAAAGGTGATTTTAGTTTTAGGAAAAGCCAGAAGTCACAGGGCACCAAATCTGAGCTGTAGGGGGTTTGAGTCACCTGTGTGATTTCATGTTTCACCAAAAAAACTCTGCATGAGATGTGATGTGTGAGTGGGCGCATTATTGTGACGAAGCTGCCAATCACCCGTTGTCTATAGCTGCAGACTATGGACAATTCGAATCATCCAAATAGATTCCAAGGAGGGATGTTCAAGCTTAATGCAAAATGTGATGCAGATTTGTTGCTCTACTCACTCATTCATTTTGAATGTGACAGCCACACAGTACACATGCTTACTCAGTGGTGTCTACCACCTCCCCACTGACTAGTACAGTGAAGTCGTCATTGTTCATACATGTGCATTCCAGTCTGCTCTCCTTGGCTGCCAGGTTACATCGATGTTGCACAAACTATTCTGGTCATATTAACAATGGCTGGACTTTTTCTGGACAGGATATATATATATATGTATATATATATATATATACACGCACACACACATATATACAGGTATATATATATGTAGCTATATCTATATCTATATATATGTATCGAATAAGCACACGACAAGATGTTCAACATCATTAGTCATCAGGGAGATGCAACTTAAAAACAATAAAATATCACTACCCACCCACTAAAAAAAAGCCAAAAATTTGACAGTTGGGTTTATATGTGTGTGTTACAATAGGGAACTGAATAATACAAGATTAATTTTAATTTCATATAGAAGAATGTCCCAAAACAGCCAAGAAATTAAAAAAAAATAGTTCAGGGGAACTGTTTCAATCAAATTAGTATGGCATTGATACAAGAAAAGAAAAACATGAGTGGCACAAAATAAAATATACCAGAAACAGAGCTATATGGATATTTAATACATAAAAGAAAAATGCTGATGGGGCAGAAAAAGGATAATTTACTAAATAACTGTTTCTAGCAAATTGGCTCTGTCCAACTAATAAAAAACAGATTTCCTCCTTTGTATCCTATGAGGGGGGATCCCAAAAAAGGAATGTACTTATAAAACACTGTGTATTTATTCTACCATGTTTAAACTTCTTTCACCTTCAGAGTACTCCTCATTTGATGAAATACACCTATCCAGACTTTTTTCCACTGCTCAAAACAGTTTCTGAATTTGTCAATTTTGATGTCTTTTAATGCTTCTGCCATTTTTTTTGTTTCACCTTTTCCACATTGGCAAAATATTTTCCTTTGAGAACATTTTTCACCCAGGGAAACAACAACAAAAAAAGTTGCTTGGGGTGACATCAGGTGAATAGGGAGGGTGGGGCATGGGGTTCATGCTATTCTGGGTAAAAAACTGCTGAACGTTCAGCGCAGTGTGGGCAGGTGTGCTCGTAAATCACCCATCATGAAATGGGCGAATACATTCAGAAAAATTCACGGAAGCTGAATGCAGCCTCTCACAACAACATCAGCTAGCACACTGATATAGATGGGTTCCTAGAACATTCACCTGGTGGGGGACACCTGTACCATAAAGGACCTTCCCTTCAGAAGATAATTTTGGTTTGTTTTGGCCCCTCCTTGTATAATATATTTTTAAATTCTAAATCAGTTAAATAAATACAAATAATACTAATAATTTTCAGAGAAAAATCAAAGGTAAGGAGGACTTTCTTTAGCAAGACAGAAAATTTAGGAGATAAGATGAAGACAGATATACCTGACAACATACAGTTTCATTTTCCCCATGGGAAGAAAAACCCACCATACTAAAAGTCAAAAGAAAAGTACTTGTAACACATACATCAAACATTTACTCTTCCTATAATAAAAGGAGTGTTCACAAATTGATTGATTGATTGATTGATATACATATGCTAATAGAAAATTAAGTAACTGTAAGAACTTGTTTGAATAAATGTTTGGAAAGATGGTAAAATAAAGGAAAAATAAACAAATGGGACTATATCAAATTAAAAAGCTTCTGCACAGCTAAAGAAACCATCATCAAAATTAAAAGGAAACTGACTGTCTGGAAGAACATATTTGCCAATGATACATTGAACAAGGTTTGATCTCCAAAATATATGAAGAATTCACATCACTCAGATAGGGAACCTATCTATGTGTGATGCGATCTTGTGGCTCAGCTCTGGTTCTGAACACAGACGCACGTGGCATGCAGAGAACATCCGTGAATAGGTCTCCCGTGGGGAATCAGGCCTGCATTGCACCTAGGCCGCTTTGAGACTTGCTTTTGCTAAAAAACTCCCTCACCTTGAATTGAGGAAAGGTGTGTATTGCATATCTTTAAAATAACTTCCCAAAATCTATACTGAACCTCTCAAGTTTGGGTGTAACCAGTTCAACCTTTTCCCTTTATAATAGCAAATGACCTTTATCTTAAAGGAGTTAGCAACATTCTTTCTTTTGTTATGGTAACCACCTAAAGTGAACCTGTGCACAGTGAAGGAGGACCCTCCTTGATGTAATCTACATAGAATATCAATAAAAGCCTGTCATGGCAAAGGGTCAGGGCTCCTCTCTCTTGATCATTGAGAGATCGGCCACGCATCCCTTTTTCTCCACCGGATTCCTTTAGTCCACGTGAATTTGTTCGTCACTTGTCCGGGGATATAGGACAAGCATTCCACAACAACACGCAGTCCTGCCGGATGGGACCGCGACACACTCAGCACCAGGAAGACAAACAATCCAATTAAAAAGTGGGCAAAGGACCTGAATAGATACTTCTCCAAAGAGGACATAGAGATGCCCCACAGACATATGAAAAAATGCTCATCATCACCAGTCACCTGAGAGAGGCTACTTAAAAACCACAGTGAGATTTCATCTCACAGCTGTCAGAATGGCCATATCATGAATAAATCAACAAACAACAAGTGCTGGTGAGATTGTGGAGAAAAGGGAACCCTAGTGCACTGTTGGTGGGAGTGCAGACTGGTACAGCCACTGTGGAAAATGGTAAGGAGGTTCCTCAGAAAACTAAAAGTGGAACTGCCTTTTGACCCAGTGATTCCACTGCTGGAAATATACCCTAAGAATCCTGAAATGCCAAATAAAAAGAATTTTGCACCCCTATGTTCATGGTAGCAGTATTTACAGTAGCCAAGAATTGGGAAAGGCCTAAGTGCCTATCAGTAGATGAATGGATTAAATACCTGTGGGACTTCCAGTCAAGATGGTGATGTAGGTAGACATGGCACACCTCTTCACTCAACCACATCAAAACTACAACCCAAAATATAGAATAACCATCACTCAGGAACATCAGAAATTGAGTTGAATGGAAATCTGACAACTACAGAATTGAAGAAACCACATGGTAGAAACCTCCTTGGTAGGAGGGATGTGGGCATAGAATAGGCTGGCTCCACACCCATGTGGATAAAATTTGGGAGGAATAGCTTAGGAGCGAGGAGTCCTAGACCCACACCCGTCCTCCCAGCCCAAGATTCCAGTGCCAAGAAGACAAATCCCCACAACTTCTGGCTGCGAAAACCAGCAAAGATTTAGTCGGCGGAGGAGGCTGCTGGAGCCCTAAGAAGTTCCTCTTGGGGAACCCACACATGGGCTCACCTACTCAGACTCACTCCTTCTGAGCTCCAGCACTGGGGTGGCAGCTTGAAGGGTGCCAGTGGCATACAGGGAGAGACCCAAGTGTCAGGCATTGGGGTGAGCAGAAGCCATTGTCCTTTTGCTGAGCCCTCCCCACACAGAGCCAGTAGTTTGCGCCCCAGCTACCAAATGGAGGCATTAATTTTTTTTAAGATTTATTTCTTTTTAAGGAGAGAAGGGAGGGAGAAAAAGAGGGAGACAAACGTCGATGTCAGAGAAAAATATCAACCGGTTGCCTCTTGTACACTCCCGGACCAGGGACCAAACCCACAACCCAGGCATGTGCCCTGATCAGGAATCGAACCAGTGACCTTTCGCTTTGCGGAAAGGTCACCCAGCCAACTAAGCCACACCAGTCAGAGTTGGAGGCATTAATTTTTGACAAGATGATTTGATAAATATCTAGTATAACCTAGGTCTCTTAGAGACCATAGTAGAAATTTCTCTTCCAAAACCAATACCAGATTTTCCTCTCTTTTTAGACAGACAAGAAATTACACTTCCCAGCTCTAATATATCTAGGTGAGGCCATGTAACTGGTTGCTGGCAGTGGAGTAAAATAAGTGGAAGTGACACATGTCCCTTCTGGGAAGAAGCACAGCTGAACAAGGATGAGATCCTTGCCATCTTTATGGTGCCACGATGAGATGGTGGATCTTCTGTTAGCCTGGATCCCCGAGCGGCTGTGAGAGAGACTGAGTGCTCCTTCCTGCCCCTGGCCTTAGTCAAACTGCCTTCCATACGTAATCATGAGCAAGAAATAAAACACTGGTATGCTAAGTCATTGATATTCCAGGCTTTATTTGTTACTACAACATTCCTGGCTTACCCAGTCTAATGAAGCTTCAAAACCCCCTCTGAGAACGTGATGAGTACTCTGCACCCACTCCCAGCTAGCTGCATAGTCAAACAACATTTTCTTTTTTTTTTTTTAATTACTTTATTGTTGTTCAATTACAGTTTGAATTTTCTCCCCATCACTCTCCCCCCACCCCAGCCAA
>VMDR010010672.1:0-30237 GCA_007922815.1 Macrotus californicus | reverse complement strand
CCCCCCCAAAGGTATGGTTCTTTTATTTGGTATATAGTCGTAAGCGGTACAGCTTTATTGTGAATTGTGGCTTTGGGATTAAATGCGCTTCTTTGTCATGGTTCTTTTTGACTGGAATACCTTTGTTCATTCTCTGTTTCTAGCCTTTCTAAATTGGTTTGTTTTAGATATATGTGTAGCGTACAGTTGGACCTTGCTTTGTGAGTCAAACTGAAAATCCTTTTAGTAGGTGAGTTGAACCCATTGACATATGTATATCGATATGACTGATATATTTGTCTCAACTCCACAGTATTTTATGAGTGTGTATTATATTTGTCATGTTTCTGAAATATTCTTTGCTCTTTATGCAGGATTTTTTGCTGTTTAGGAAGGTTTTTCCCCATATTGGTTGTCTTGTGATGTGTTTAAAAATCTTTGAAAAATGCTTTTAGCCCCTTTTTTCCTTTTGCCTTGTACTCTCAGATTTCCCTCATTTTACTGGTACCCTTTAATTCCCATCTGTTGTTTCGATAACAAATAATTCTGCTTTTCCTCTTCCTCTCTCTTCTGCCAGTTTTTAGTTGCATTATTTTTGCTTTTTCATGACATACTTACTTTTGTATAGTTGTCTTTCGTCTACACCCCCACTTTTATTTTTGTCTTAAGTCTACTTTTACATATTTTAAATGCTCGATCTTTTTGCTGACATTTTCTCAGTTGTCTCTTGGTTGGGTGAAGTCCGTCATCTGAAAGATTCCTCGAGAGGGGCTCCACAGCCTTGGCACTTAACGGGCAGCTGGAAAGGGTATAAATGTCTCGGTTTACTCTTTTTCTTCCTGAATTTTTTTGTAAAATACCATGTTACTGTCTTCCTTCATGTGTTTTATGAAATTCTGATGCCAAGCTAATTTTTTTTTGCCCTGTAGGTTATTTATTTGATCCGTTAGGCCTTGCAGACTTTTAGACTTAGAAATTGAATGGTTTCAGTAGGAAATGTCTTGGAGTTGATATTTTGGGGTTAATTTGCCCTGATACTCATGGGCCCTTTTATTTTATAGGTTAAATTTTTTTTGGCAACTTTTCTTGGTTTATAATTTTAAGTATTCATTTTGTTATATTATTTGCTTTTCATCAAATATGTTACTTTTTTCCATGCCTGTCTTCTATTTCTACTAGTTTTTCTTTGGTCTTCTTTCTTTTTTCTTTATATCCCCTTTATTTTCTATTTTGGTTCTCTTCATTGCTTCAATACTCTTTATGAAATATTCATTTGAATTTATTCTACGGTGGGTATTTCATAATTTAGTCTTAATGTATGAGGTAAATTTTTCTTTTTCTTTTATATTTCTTGAGTTTAGCCAGTTTTCTTCTGATACCTTTCTTTATTTGTGCATGCCTGTTCTTTTTGGATTTTTGACTCAAGGTGGCTTTTATATCCCTCAAATCTTACTTGAGTATATTAATTCCATCTGGCTTTGTCATCTAGTTTTATTGTGTTTCATGCCTGTTTTATTACAGGGACTTTTCCTCTGTTGTTGTATGTTGGAGGTCTGATTTTCTAAATATACCTCTACATGAATCTCTTCATTTTTTTTCTGTTCATTTTCATGGTATCAGGTGTTTTATAGAAATCCTAGCTCATTGGCTCCCTCTTCTGTCAGTATAGCAAAATCCAGACACTTGAGTGGATTTTTTTTGTTTTTGATGATGGGGGAAGGCTGTTGTGTGTTCATGGAACTTTGAATCTGCTGTCCTATAGGATCCTGAATTTTTCTGTTATGCTTCTTTCTCTCTTCCCCGCCCAATAGCCAAAGGGCACTTCTCTCTTTTTGTGCCTCCCCCCCCCCCCGCCCATTCAAACTATGTGTCTCAAACACTGCTCCTTCACGTTGCTTTTAAGCTTTTAAATTCTTTCTCTGTCGGTCATACTCTGATCTGCTTGGGTACCTTTTTAGTGTGTTGAAGCTTAGGGTGGACTTTGTCTTTCTGCTGATGGTTTTAGATCAGTCTTTGGTTCATTTCTGGCTCCTGTCTACTCCCCAGTTTTGCTCAGTCTACGTCTGCACCAATGCGTGTGGCTGAGCGGGGGCGGGGCAGGGCTTTGAGAGGTTACCTGCCGGGTTTAGGGGGCTCTTTTCTTGTTTTTATCTGCAGTTGTTTTGAATTTGGGGAATTGCTGCCTTCAAGTTACCCTGAGGGCATGGTTTTTAAGACTTGTTCTTTTTGTTGTCCTGTGTTGTTTTTGGAAGTCATGCTGAGAAATGGGGATCTATGCAGCCACCATTGTCTTCAGCAACTGGAAATTTTAGCTAGAAGTTTTATATTTACATTTTTTTATTTTGGGGGCTTTGCTTTTGTGTTTTGATGTCACATCACATTTAATGTACACGAGTTTTGTAGGTAACGTTCTCTCCATTTTACAGATGAAGAAATTGAGGTCCAGCAGGATTTTAATGGTTTGAGAGATTGCACAGCTAGAAAGTGGCAGAGATGATAAATCTAAGTGTATGAGGCCAAGCTTTTGTTCTTTCTACTGTGTCATATTGTCTTCCTGGGCAATTGAACTTCCAAAAACATACATTAACAAATGACTGCAATCCAGTACATTTTATGAATATTAATTTAAACTATGAACTTATTCATCTTTTCCTTATCTGTTCTCTTATCATGTAACCCTCTTCGTTTTTAGTAGCTTCTCAAAGGTACATCCTCCTTGCTCCGAATGGGATAATGCACATTACTAAGTTTATTCCAAGGGAAGCTAATTCAATAGAGTTAGTTTGTTTTCATCCTAATCCACTCTACCTCCCCCAAAGCAAACAGACCAGCATACCCCTTAGCCTGCGTTTACTTATGGAAGGACCAGTGCACAGTCACTGTGCTGTTTCTATTTTTTTGTATTTTTTTAAGTTCTGTGGATTTTTTTTGTTTTTTAAGAATATCATTTTTTTAGAGATAGGAAGGGAGGGAATAAGAGAGGGAGAGAAGGATCAATGTGTGGTTGCCTCTCGTGTGCCCCCTACCGGGCACCTGGCCTGCAACTCAGGCATGTTCCCCGAGTGGGGATCGAACTGGCAACCCTTTGGTTCGCAGGCCAGCACTTAGTCCACTGAGCTACACCAGCCAGGGCTGTCGCTGTGCTTTCAGAGCTCAGTGCAGTGTGGGGTTTATGTCCATCTCAGAATCGAAACCGTCCCTGCGCCCAGGCTAAAGAGATCCCAGCTCCTGTAAATGATAGCCCCAAGTAGCAGCTCGCAGTAGCTCTTGGCAGTCCCTTTTCAAGAGTAGGATGTTATATGGTCTATAGTTTTCTTTACAGTAATTTAATTTGCACCTTAGGGGTGTTTAGTTAACACTTTTGAAGTACCTTAATCAGGACTCCACATTCCAGGGGTAGTTAGTTAACATTTGAAAGACCCTAATCAAGATTCTATATTCCAGAGGCAACCAGTGTATCAGATATTACTGTCTAAGTCTACTCCATGGTACGTTAATTAGAGTAAAAGAGGTTAGAAGTAATTTTTCATGGTGAAACGAATGGTATTGAAGATATGTAGTTGGCCAGGTGCCTCCACTGGGACATGAATGGAAGATCAGGATTTGGTGAGGCCCAAGACCTGCTGGCCTAGGTCTAGAGCTTGATTTGGGCCTGTGCTGACAGCCCTTGGAGGCTTTCGTCAACTCCCTGGCCCGCTGGGTCTCTGTGACCCTAGGTGGGCCCCTTGTGCCCTCCACGCCTGCTTCTTCACCCAGAGCTTCTCAGACACATACTCTGGCTCCACTCATTGTGTGCACTTCTTGTCTACAGAGATATTGCTCTCCATTTTGAGCCAGACTGTCTTTTTAATTTCTTAATTTATATTTCATATATAGTCGTGCTTTTTTTAGTAGATTGGATTTCTAAAGTATGAATTTATAGTAACATTTTGACCAGAAGCACAGGAATTACTTTTAAGTGGCAACTTTCTCATTATTCTCTGCTTGAGAATATTGTCAGTGTCCTGAGTCCAGGTTCCCGTCTGCGGGGGCGGCAGCGTGGTGGACATGGAATCCAGGTGGATGAGACACGGTGGTGGTCTTACTTAGACTTGGTGATTTTTTGAAGACTCCTTTTTATATTGACTTCTGTTCAATAGTGGCAGACAATCCCCTTACATAGGGATAATGTCCTTGAACACATGTAAATCAGATTATGTACTTCACGTGTTGTGCATGATGGCGGAATGACAGCTAGCAGGAATTTCCATAGTAGACATTGCCATGATCTCTTATCCTTAGTTAACATGAGTAAATATAAATGACAAATGAATATAGCATAATCAGTCAAAAATAGCGTTTTACCAGCGACCTTATCTTTAGCAATTTGATGATACATGTGGATGGGGGTGGCATGTGTTACCAGCCTTTTCTTTCCCAGCATACTATGGAGAAGAAAGCAGCTGTGGACTGGTCTGGATTGCTTTCTGCACGCTCTGGAAATCAAAGAACTAGTTTTCTTTCATAAAATATTTAGCAGTACAAGTGGGTTGTTCACCCTGTTTATCCATTTTTTTATGGGCTGTGTCGATAATATTGGTAGTATACAGAATCAGCTCTAGGCCTGGTAATCAGAGATGCGTAGATTTAAACTGTAGTTATTGGACTCGCGAAATTGTGGAGCTTGGAAGGACCTTAGATGTCGTCTAGTTAGTAGCTTAGTGAGTCCCAAAGTGTCTTAGTTCAGCTTCCTCCAGGGTTCCATGCTTACCTTCAACCAGTGACAGGCTTTACATCCACTTAGATGCGGGTGTGTAGGTACATATGCGTGCCTGTCTGATCAGAAACAGCTGGGGCGAGTAGGGTTGTAATAGACATAATTGGTTGAAAGACATGGAAGTCTTCTAACATTTAGCGCTCTTCTTTCAGTGAAAGTCTTCAAAACCAGGCTCAAGAAATGCTCAAGGTACTCAAAGCAAAAATATCAAAGATGAGAAACTGGGAAAGGTCGTGAAGTGTTTGTTAAAGTGCTCCAACACCCACACACTGAGCACACACTGTAGCAATATAGATGCGACAAAGTGCTTTGGGGCTTAGTGGTCTGGAAATATGGCGATCTGTGCTAATTGTGGTGTGGGGCCTTACTGAGTTTCCGCTAAATTATTTTTGTACAAGGCTTTTTCCATAAAGCACCAATAATTCTATCTGACCTCACAGGGTTTTTGTGATTATTAGACTCGAGTCTTCGTGGTTGATTATATTATCCTTTTAAATTGCCTTTTAATTTTCAGCTGATGTAAGTGAAATAGAGAGTATAAACTAATTAATATTGGATCTGCTCAGTGTTTATGCTCTAGGAGATTTCAGGAGATAAACAGATAGATAAGGTTCTAAACAAACGTGCCATTTGGCGCTGTGGCATTCTGTTGTGCATACCTTGCTTATTTGTTTTTCAGTAGGCTATCTATCATATTAGTGTGTATATAAGTAGCTTTTTGCTACATAATCTAAGGGCCCATTGATTCAAACCACATTTATCTCATCACCAGTCACTCCTGTGGCAAGTGGCAGTGGTTTTTCAGGTGGCCCTTTGCATGGTCCTCTTTGTGACTTGTCCTCTTTTGTGAAGATCGTTTTGTCCCAGATAAATGCCTATTACTTTTTCCTGCCTGAAGTTCTGCTTATCTTTTTGCTTCATTTTCTCCCTCTAACAGGTTAAATGTAGACGGCCCCTCGGCTGCTGAGTACTTTTCTCTCCTTGCTTTTGGGGTTGGGCTCACGGGATGGAGTCATTTTATGTCTAGTTCCTTATGTATAAAAGAAAACTTCAACTAAAATGTATATTCTTGAAATGCCACTTTGGGAAATATCAATGACTTTTTAAAAAAAAATTTAAAACTTTATTTATTCTTAGCGAGAAGGGAAAGGAGGAGAAAGAGAGGGAGAGAAGCACCCATGTGTGAGAGAGGCATTGATCCATTGCCTGTTGCACACGCCTGGACCGAGAACTGGGCCCACAACCCAGGCCTGTGCCCTGACCAGGAAATTGAACCAGTGACTTTTTGCTTTGCAGCATGGTGCCCAGCCTGCTGAGCCACACCAGTCAGGGCTCAATGACTTTTTTTTTTGATTTGCCATCAGAATTGTCATGTGATCCTTAGAGGCATAAGGCTTCTTGGATCTACTTCCGGTTTACTAGCATTAAAAAAAATATACTTTATGTACCATATCATCAGATGCCCTCTATGCTGTAAAGAAAGCAGTGTGAATTTAGTCATTCTTGAACTACTTCTCTCTCCTCGTGGGCTTCGGGGTGTAGTGCATCTAAGTAAGACAACAGCATCACGCGTAAACATGCAGAGGACTTGTTTTAGTTTAAGCTTGTTTAAGTAAACCTTTGGTCCCTGTTTAAGTGCATTTTATGAGTTGGGAGCAAAGAAAGGGACTGAGGAGAATAACCTACATGTCATCTGAAGTAGAGGGTCTTGGAAAATGCACGCAGTGGTTACAAGGATACTTTGATGTTTCGGTGCGTCCGGTGGTCCTGAACAACCTCGAGTGGGCTTGTGGTGTGGTTGAGCCGAGTCTGCTAAAGAAGAATGCGTTTATGCTGTCGGAGGATCACATATTTTAAAAATGTTCCAGTTGTTCTGAGGAGTGGAGGAGAGGGGAGGAAGAGGGGAACTTTAACTGTTGGGGTCCATGTTGAAGCTTGTACTCACTTTCGCCTTGTCTGTCTTAATCCAGCCACTTGCAAAATGAGGTCATTGTTTTTAGGCCAGAAGTTTTCAACCTGTGCTGCTTTTGGCAGTAGTGAGGGCCCTGAAACCATACGAGAAGTTTTACACATATGTGTGCACCTGTGGTTTTCAGCAGGTAACGAAAGTCTCAGGTTCCAGTCCCACCCCTTTCCCAAGTCCCCGCAGGGGTTAAGAACGCTCTCCGAGACTGTTTCTTCCGCTCCAAAACCGCACAGTTGGAGGAAAGCTATAGCCTAAAGGTCTTCAGAGACTTGGGACACATAGAGTTATTCTCAGAAAACGTACATGTACTAGCAAGACCAGTCTTTCGTAGAGAAGAATGTTTATTAGACATAATGTTTAAAGAAACAGGTTTTTTTTGTATTTATGAAATATTCTTCATTACTCATTTCCTCAAAGTTTTTTCTCATTTGTATATACTGTTTTTCTTTTGTTTTTCTTCCTCTTTTATCATTTGTTATAATTTTACCTTATTTACCTCTTCTACATGTCTTTGTACTAGTCTTTGTATCAAGCTGTTTATCTCTTCTAATTAATAAATAGGAATTTGAGACTGTGGTCTCTCTTGAATTCTCACACCAAGTATGGCATTCTGTAAACAGTGAATGCTTAATAAATGTCACAGACTGACTGACTCATTCTGGAAGTGGTAGTCTGTGGAACTTCCCATGGAGATTTGCTTACTTGTTTTTAATTGTTTCTGTCTCTTATTACTAACCGGTGGGTATGGTTTGAAAATGTACTGTTGCCCTGACTGGTGTGGCAGTTGGTTGGGCAGCATTCTGCAAAGAGAAAGGTCGCTAGTTTGATTCCTGGTCAGGGCACTTGCCTGAGTTGGGGGTTCTGTCTCTGGTCGGGGGGTGTGTAAGAGGCAAGGGATGTTTCTTTCTCACACTGTTTCTCTCCCTCTCTTCCCCCCTCTCTAAAAATAAGTAAATAAAATCTTTAAAAAGAAAGAAAAAAGGAATGTACTGTTATTCTGTTACATTTTTGTTACTATGTAAATATAGTTTAATTGCAAATATAATTTTAAAATCTCTGATTTATTTAAGGGGGTGATCAAAGCAGAGATCCCATTTTCTAGGCCCACTCTGCTGTTGAGTTTTATATTGGAATCTGTGTCTATTTATTCATGTGTTTTTTGCAGTGCGGGAGATAAACCTGCAGGACATCAAGGAGGATTTGGAATTGGATCCAGAGGACAACAGCACCCTTTTTATGGGCATCCTCATCAAGGGGCTAGCCAAACTGAAGAAGATCCCGGAGACCGTGAAGGCGATCAAGGAGCGCTTGGAGCAGGAGCTGAAACAGATTGTGAAGAGGTCCACAACCCAGGTGGCAGACAGTAGCTACCAGAAGGGGGAGAACCTCACCGCTGAGAACCAGCCAAGGTAGATGGGGGCGCAGGTTGGGTTTTTGGTAACTTTTATACCTTTTCTAGATTGGGAGGTAAGTAATTATCTTCTTTTGATGTTATTTCTTGAATTCGAGATAGTGTAGTCTGTACAAACTCAGATTGGTGAAAACAGCTTGAGTAGGCATAATTCAGCTGATTTTTGACATAGTTGTGAAGTTTCAAAGCATTTTGTCCATACTCAGAGAATGAAGCAGTTATTGTATATTTACGAAGTACTAAGCAGAATTCAAGGCAATTTGTGTATATATTATCTTATTTAAGTTTCACCACAACTTTAGGAGCTACTTACTAGTACCCCCATTTTATAGTTAGGGAAACTGGGGCTCAGAGATTAATGAAGTCAAGGGTCACAGAACAAGTAGCTGATCTTGGAATTGAATGCAAGTCCATGGTCTTTCTTGTTCCATGGTTTCTCCTGTAGTATGAAGTCCTATTTGTCAGTAGGCAAATTAGTCTCAGGAATTAGTCTATCTATTTAAAACTGTTAGTAGGATTTGGATTCCTAGGTCTTGTTTCATAAGGGGGAAACTGAAACTGTGTTCTGATCCAAATGCTGTCTTGACGGTCATACACTGGGAGATCATGTGTGCCAAACCAGAGTTTAGGGCATCATAGACTAATGTCATCTGATGGTAGGACAAGATATTTGAAATGGAGGCTTTCCTAGAAAATCCAAGAATCACTCTACACAGCTCTCTTCTTCTCTGCTTTTAACCCCCAAGTCTTCCCATACACTGGACAAGCTCAAGGCGGGAATTTGGCACAGGGCGGGGGGTGCGGGGAGGACAAAGGAAACCCTATTTTCATCTGAGAGCAGAGGGCACAGTGGAGCATCTTCTCAGTTCAAACAATGTGAGTTCTGGGAGGTGCTAGACAGTGTGTAGAAGGCGGCATAATCTTGTTCGTGTGTTAAGGAAATGCTGCTAGTTGTACTTAGGGCTTTAAAATTATTATTTTTAAAGGATTTAGGGAGAAAAAATAATAGCTTACTCAGTATAGAATTACACAGACTTTAAATTTGGAAAAATAATGTATTCTGGCCCTGGCTAGGTGGCTCAGTTGGTTGGAGTGTCATCTCGTTCACCAAAAGGTTGTGGGTGTGGTCCCCAGTAAGGGCACACACCTGGGCTGAGGGTTTGATCCCTGGTTGGGGTGCATACAGGGGGCAACCTACTGATGTTTCTCTCTCACATCGATGTTTCTCTCTCTTTCTCAAATCAATAAACATATCTTTGGGTGAGGATTTAAAAAATGTATTTTCATTTTTATATTCTTTTAAGTATCATTAATTTTAATTAAACTTTAAAACTTCAAAAGTTAATTCCCTGGTAAACGTCGTTCAAAAGTGCGGCTGTTGAAAAAGCCATCCTTCACCCCATTCCTGCCAGAGAACACTTCAAGGCACGTGTTTTGATGAGCGTGGATTCTGGAGTTGAGTAGACCTGACTTTGAAGGCCAGCTCTGTAGTCCGAGGAAAATACCTTTTTATAGGATTGCTGGCGTTAAATGAGGTTATATGGCTAGAACTTAGTAGGGTGGGTAGCACCAGGAAGTATCATTACACACATGTGTGTGTATACGAATCCACACGCTTGTTTATTCTTGTTTCTTTCTTCAGCTCCATGTTATTTGGTCACTCACAGTGGGGTCCAGGGAGGCTGGGGAGTGGTTCTGAATTGAACTTTTCTTCTTTCTTCACCTGCTGCCCGAATTCCCTTGAAGACCTTTTGCCTCCTTCCTAATAAACGCCCCAGAATTCTGGTTTTCTGTTTGCCCTGTTGCTGCAAGTCTCAAGATGAATACACTGAACTTTCATAGGGAGAGAACATGAGTGTAGTATATATTGTAAATAAAACAAAAGGGCACGGATCAATAACTTTTCTGCAGATTTCATTACAGTACCCTTAAAAGCCGTGTGTCTTTTAAATGATTTTGACCTCTTCCTCTTCTGTTCCCTAAGCCCCTTCCAGAACACATGAGTGAAAATTCAGCATACTGCCCCTGGAAATAATAAATGTTTCTCTGTGAGGAGTGAGTCAGCAAGAGGGTTTTTTTCTTCTCTAAATTTTGGGTTTTTTTTTTTGTCAATATTTTAGAGGCTTTTGTAGGCAGGATGTAAGCTGTTTATAACATAATCATATTTTATAAAATGTACAGATCTGAAATTTCGTACCCAACTCTTTGAGATAAAATTAGTACAGAGAAAGTAAATATTTGGAGTGAACCACTTAAAGACTTTTTAATTAAATGTACTGGGGTGACAGTGGTTAATAAAATTATGTAGGTTCCAGGTGTTCAGTTATATAACACATCATCTGTATTTCTCATTGTGTGTTTGGCACCCAAAGTCAAGTCTCCTTCCTTCGCCATGTACTTGATCCCCTGTACACTTGACTGCCTCCTCCACCCGCCGCCTTTCTCTCTGGTATTGAACCACTTTTTGAAGATCAAAGAATAAATTCTTGGGCTGGGATTCCAAACAACTAATAATTTTGAGCCAGTTTGTGGTGGCTGTGTAGTATCAAATCCTTTATAACTTCTCAAGAATTAATTACCTGGGAAACTTCACTGAAAAAGGATGACTTGCATTGTTGCTTCTAGAGCTTTAGACTTTGAGAAAGGGTCTTGTCAGAGTGTCCCTTGAAGCTTGCACGGCACTCTGTGTTCGCTGAACTTGACTGGGAGGTGGTAGTGGCATTTATTTTAGAGAGAAGGGAAGTCACAGTATTTCACATAATTGTTTTTACCATTACCATGAGGAACCTTATGCTGGAGGTGTAAGAATCGGCTTTTCTTGTCCAAAGTGGGAGCACAGCCAAAAGGAACCATGGTTTCTGCTCCCCGACAGGCCTCTCCCTCACCTCCTGGTGAGGAACCTATTCCAGAATCTATTCCAGATTGTCGGTGAACACGCGCTGCTCTGAGGCAAGCCACCATTTCTGCGACTTTCCCTAAGAGTGCCATTGTTCAACATCTCCTTCTTAAATATATTCTGGTTGTGATGCATTGCAGGCCTGTTTGCATTTGTCTTGTGGGAAGAGAATTAATGTTGTGTGTGATTTTGTTAGCCAAGGAGAAGGAACCAAGCTCTGGTTGTCTTTTCACTTCCTGTGGAGCCAGTATCCTTTCTTGGCCGGTTTTAAAAAATCACTTTGGTGATCCACTTATCATTTTACTTTATTTTTGACCCCAAGCTATCTAAACTAAAATTTCCCAAACTATCTGTTGTCTGTTACAGGAGAAATATTTTGTTATTCATAAGCTATCCAGTCTCTATAAACCCTGTTTACTGTTAATGGAGAATATTCAACCACTGTCATTGCCAGCTTGGTAAACGTTTGGGGAACAGGCGCTCCACTAACCCCCCAGAACTGCCTGCTGCCCATAATGTCATCAGACAGGCGGGCCTGTCTTCAGTTTCAGCTGTGACCTGCAGCCTGTGCCGCTCACAACCAGTTTCTTCGACTCCCGCTGCCTAATCATCGCTTCCTTTCCAGAGTCTAGCTCATGAGCATTTTCACATCGATTTTGTTTCAGAGAAGCTGGAAGAAGTTCTCTAACATTTAACAGATGAGAAGAGCATGAAGAAGACTTGGAAGAAATAGATCTCCCCAAAGGGGTGATGTCTTGTCAATAATGCGGAAGAGAACAGAATGTGGTAAAAGAGTGACTGGCAGGTGTGCGGCAGCTACACCATCTATTTGAAACGGTCCTGTTTAAACGTGAAGACACAACACTCATTGCGGGGAGGTGCTGGAGCCTGTCGCACTGGGTGATACTGTGGTTCTTGAAGGGGCAGAAAGGATGGAAGGGGTGGAGCCGTGGCTGCCAGAGACCCTTCTCCTTTCTGGGAGGAAGACCTTCTGCAGTGTTCCTGATCTGCCTCGTGAATGGAAGAAGATCAAGTGTCTGGTAAAAACCAGCAGAGGACATTGCACGCTCTGCGCTCCCTGTCTTTGAAGAAAGGTTCGTGGGAAGCTTAGGAAAGGAATACGGGTGGACTTGAAAGCTGCTGAGAGAGGAGCTCTTAAATATGCTCGCCACAGAAAATGGTG
The DNA here is from genome assembly GCA_007922815.1 of Macrotus californicus. NCBI lineage: Eukaryota > Metazoa > Chordata > Mammalia > Chiroptera > Phyllostomidae > Macrotus > Macrotus californicus. Next base: position 18,046 of record VMDR010010672.1, on the reverse strand, counting down.
ATTAGGTGAAGTGATGGAGGGCTAGCCAGTGCTGAGTATGTCAGCACATCGAATGAGCACATTGTACTCCTTGAACTCCCACAAAGTTACATGTCAGGCATGTCTCAATGCAGCTGGGGCGGGGTCTTCCCCTGTTCTGAAAATAATGTTTCCTCATGGTGGAACATTAGAAAGATTATTCATAAATCCACTTCCTAGAGATAATAAAAGTTAAATTTTTAGGGATATATTCTTATTACTTAGTTGTATGTTAGTTTTAGTACAAGAATGTACAAGTTCTCTAGGGGGATGATTTAGGAATCTCAGTCATCAGTTGGATTCTCAGGTGAGCTAATTAAGATCCATTTACTCTGTGACTGCTGATCAAACTTCTTAACACGTCCAGCTATCTCTGAGAGGCCTGCCATTGATCACAGTGGGGGGCGTGGGTGGGAGATGAATATGTCAGCACAAATAATGCCCTTCTCCAGAGGAAAAACAAGATCAGTCCCAGGACGTGAGTCAGGAACACTGTCTTTATGTGAGCCAGAAAGCGAACTTGTGTGTTGGAAGAGACCACTTCTCCTTCTACTTAATTCCACTGCCACCAAGCTTTGTGAACTGTCAGAGTATTTCAGCTTTCACATTTCCCTGGATGAATCTGGGATTAATAATAATGCCCCTACCTGTGATGAGGCCAGTAGTGAGACCCACTCAGGTGAGACACCAGATGGCAAGCTGCTTTGCAAAGCAAAAATGCTCCAAAACTGCAAACTCGGTGGTGTCTGTGATGTTTTAGAGTGTTTGGAGCCTTCAGCATGCACGAGAATCACCTCAAGCACGTACTCCCGTGGGCCCTGCACCCAGAGACTTCTGTGTAATCACCCTCCACCACAGGGCTCGTTTGCATTTCTGAGTTCCGAGTGGCATAGGTGCTGCTGCTCCTTACACCCGACTGTGAGTAGTGCTGAGATTTAAAAAAATTCAGTGAAAAAGTTCTCATTAACAATTATCTTCTTTGCATCTTTTACTTACTCATTAATTCATTAAACGTCTTGGGCATTTAATGTGTGCCCATTCCTAAGTCAGGCTGCACACGCACAGTTAACTCCCCTCATGGTGCAGTCCGGTTAGAGACCATAATCATAGCGTGGGCCAGGAACTAGGGAAGCCCGAAAGACACGAGATACGTCCTGAAACCCGCACAAAGGCACTTTGATCGCATCCGACACCGCTTCTAAAGAGAGGGAGAATCTCCTCTGACCCAAGGTTTTGTGTGTCTTTGCGGCGAAAACAACGCAGTGTCAGTTTGAGCACGGCCGCCTTTTGTGTCACGACACCACACATGCACAGGGTGACAGGACCTAAGGCAATCCTGGCCTGCCAAATAGAGAAGTGGGCCTGGATGCAGCTGCAGGCTGCGTCCAGGTGATGCGTCAGTTAGAGCCCACGGCATAGACCTTGTCTGTCACTCCCTTCGCTGGCCCACGCTCCAATTTGAACCTGCTGCAGTATGCAAAACAATGGAAATCACAAGCAGATTTCTTTACTCTGACAAATACGAAACAAAGATTTAAGAAATGTAACATCGAGTAAGACCTCCAGCCCACTCAGCCAAGCCCCATTTCCCTAGAGACTGTAATCAAAGGACAGTGTGCAGTCAGAAAGACAGCCGCCCAGCTTCGTGTTTACCGAGGAGCTGTAGAGATGGCTGACTTCACTGATGCACCTGAGGTTTGATGAGGCTACTATTAATTAATTTGTGTAACTCTTATGGGAAAGTGCATAAATTTGGGATCAGTACTATCTTCCATGACACTGAATTGTATATTTTAGTTAATACTTGGTGCAGTAAGTGCCAATGGAAAGAATTAACTCCTTTCATTTGTTCTAAACATATTTCAGTACAGCTGCAGGGGATGTATCCTAGATGGGGAACAGAGAAATTTTTTCTTGGTGTCCCTGGTTCATCCTACTCATGCCCTTCAGTGTTTAATAGATGGGTGTATTTAAGGCATGTTCTCACTGATATGTGTAATCAAAACTAGAGATTTAATCAAATGGAATCATAATCACTGAACTCAAATTTACTTGCCTCCCATTTGCTTTGATTTGAATTAACTACTCATCTAAGTTAAAATCGAGGTCCTTCCTGATTCCAAGCATGTCCAGGTGCTATACGGCGTGCTTGGGAATGGCTACAAGAAGCCACAAAGACAAATGCTTGACCTTGCTTCAAAGCTGCTCTTCGATGACTTTTCTGTAGCATAAAATGGCCAATTCCACAAAATCCTGCATTTTAGCTACTTAGGAGAAGAGTAACTAGTAGAGAAAGAAATGATGAAAGGAAATACTGCATATTTGAAAAAGAAACATATGCCTGACCCTAGCAACAGCTCTAAAGAAATCATGAGAAATATTTCATTTATTTCTCTTTTCATAAGCACTCTACTCGTACTACAAAACTAACATCGGCACCTGTGTCTTTTAGACTTTTTAAGACTCCCCTATCACAACAGTATGCCCTCAATCTGAGCTCTGCATTTTTAAAATATATATTTTCATTTTTTAGAGTAATAATTCAATGTATTTTTACAAATCTGCAGCCTTCTTAGACTGAGAAACCAGAAAAAAAATTAGGAAATGAAGCAGATATCAACCTTGAAAAAAACTGTGACTATAAAGTAGATGATTCGGTGTTAGAAATGTTCAGCACTCATTTAGCTGACCCTACAACCAGTCACATGACAGGCACACAGGAGACAGAAATAAAGAGGTGTACAGTCCATTACAATACAGTGTTATGTGTTACGTCTGTTTCAAAGTAGTGTAGCCATTCCTTCAGATTCCAGATGTATCAAAAATATAAATGCTAAGAATGTACTAGAAGGAAGTTTAGAAAATTTTTTTTATAACCTGAGCGTGAGGAAGTCCTAAATTTGATAAAAAAAAAAACAAAACCCCTGGAAGCTATAAAAGAAAACATTGTTAAACATAGCCTCATAAAAACAAATGTCTAGTGGTCAGATATCATAAGGTTAAAAGAGAAACGGGGAAAATTGCAATATGAACACCTAAGAACTTAATATATAAAGAGTTCCTGCAAGTCAATAAAAAGACATACTAGAAAAATGGCTAGTTCACTGGTAGGTGCTGTCAAGTAAATGGTGCTCAATAATTACAGCTACTATAAAACAACAATAAAAACCATCTTAGTTTATTATTTTAAAAGAGAGCACCTACCCAGACCAGCTCAGGTCCCCACGGCTGTGTGCTCTCATGGCACACTTTGTTTTTTCTTTTAGCACTTAACACAGTTTGTAATAATTTCACTTCAGGGTTCTCGGACTAATGCCTTCCTTCTCTAGACTTTAAGGTCAATAAGGGAAGAGACCTTAAGTTTGGTGCAAGTTTTGGTCCATGACACATATGTGGCATTCATTTTTTTCATTCAGCAGATATTTATTATGGGTCAGGTGGGCACGCTGCTAGATTCTTGAGATACGGTACTGAACAAGGCAAAGTAGTTTTCTCTTCTCTTGGAGTGTCCACTGTAGGAGCCGTCAGAAAATAGTCTAACACACACAGACACACACCTATATCACAAAAAGTAATCTGATGGACGTGATCCAGTTGGTGTGCAAATGGGTTTTACATTTTCCACATGATACCTGCAGTAGGCATGTTCATTTATAATGATTCCTTCTGATTAAAATAACTTGAGTAATACCTCTAATTAATTCTTAAATAATGAATTTATTTTCCACTGTCTTTTAATATCTGCAAAATAGAGTGGAAAATAAAACATACAACCTTAGTATCCAAATGCAACTATTTTTAGCATTAAAATACACAATATCTGTCCAGAAAAAGTGCAGTCATTTTTACTGTAATGAGAACAGTTTGCGTGACATTGATGTAACCTTGCAGCCAAGGAGAGTGGACTGGAATGCGCATGCGTGAACAATGACGACTTCACTGTACTAGTCATTGGGGGCGGTAGATGCCATTGAATGAGCATGTGCCCTGTGTGGCCATTGTATTCAAAATGACTGAGCAAGTACAGCAAGAAATCTGCATCAAATTTTGTGTTAAGCTTGAACATTCCTCCTAGGAAACTATTTGGTTGATTCAGAAGGCCACAGCTATTGGCAGCTGGTGATTGGAAGCTTCATCACGACAACATGCCCGCTGATGCATCATGTCTCATTCAGAGCTATTCGGCAAAACATTAAATCACCCAGGTGACTGAGTCCTGCTACAGCCCAGATTTGGTACCCTGCAACTTCTGGCTTTTCCCAAAACTAAAATCACCTTTGAAAGGGAAGAGATTTCAGACCATTGATGAGATTCAGTTGACAGGGCAGTTGATGGTGATTGGGAGAACTGGATGAGGTCCCAGGATACCTACTTTGATGTTTTTTAATCTTGTATCTTCTTCAGTAAATGTCTCTACTTTTCATATTACATGACTGGATACCTTCTGGACAGACCTCATACAACACATTAGTATTAACTATGACCATTACACTATACATTAGATCCCCAGAACTTTCTCATAGAGTTTGTGGAAGTTTGTGATCTTCAAGCCCTGTCTGCCTATTTCCTCTACTCCCCTAGCCGCTGGCAGCTGCCTTCCTGGTCTTTGAGGTTTTTTTTTTTTTTTTTAAATTTAGATTCCACATGTAAGCGGTATCTTACAGCGTTGGTCTTTCTCTGAGTTATTTCACTTAGCATAATGCCCTCATGATCCATTCGTGTTGCTGCATGTAGTAGGCTATCATTCTTTCTCATGGCTGAATATTTCATTGTATATGGCCTATGCCACATATTCTTTTCTATACCCATTCCTCTGTTGGTGGACACTTAGTTTGTTTTCTTGCCTTGAATGTTGTAAGTAGTGCTTAAATGAACACAAGAGTGTAGATACTCTTTGAGATCCTGTTTTCCTTGCCTTGGATGTACATCCAGAAGTGGGGTTGCTGGGTCATTGAACAGTTCTGTTTTTACTCTTTTGGGGGCACCTCCACACTGTTTTCCACAGTGGCTGCACCATTTTTCATTCCTACCTGACATTGCACAAGGGCTCCATTTCCCCACCTCCTCGCCAACACTGTTTCTGGTCTTCTTGATCACGGCCATTCTGAGGTATGAGGTGTAGCTCCCTGGGATTTCGGTTCTCATTTCTCTGATGATTAGTTAGTTATGTGGAGCTCTCTTTTGTGTGTGCCTTTTGGCCATTTGTATGTCTTCTTTGGAAAAAGGTCTATTCAGTTCCTCCGTTCATTTAAAAATTGGATTATGGGTGTTTTTTTGTTTGTTTTTGACTTGTGTCGGTTCTTTTTACATATTGGACTATTATCTGATTCTTGGATATCTGATTTGCAGATATGTTCTCATATTCCATACGTTGCTTTTCATTTTGTTGATGGTTTCTTTTGCTGTGAAAAATCTTTTTAATTTGGTGTAGTCTCACTTATTTATTTTTCCTCTTTGTTGCCTTTTGTTGTCGAATCCAAAAAATCGTTGTCAAAACTCACATCATGGAGCTTACCCCTTGTGTTCTCCTCTGAGAGTTTTGTGGTTTCAGGCCTTACATTGAAGCCTTTAATTCATTTTGAGTTGCTTTTCATGTGTGGCGTAGGAGTGATTATCCAGTTTCAGTGTTTTGCATGTGGCTGACCAGTTTTTCCAACACTCTTTATTGAAGAGATTATCCTGGGAAAGGTTTATGAACGAATGGTGCTAAAACTTCCATGAAAAGAAAGGAGACCTGGGCTTCTTTTGTAATTGTAGTCATAAACTTGCACGTTAGAGTGAGAGCTCCCCTTGAAGTCATCCCTCAGGAATTCAGAAACTGAGCATGAGGAACGGACTTGGCAAGTTGGGAAGGGACCCCGGAAGGAAGTGACTAGAGCCAGGGCTGAGTTGAGTGCTCTTTATTTCCACTGTGTTTCATCCTGCATTGCTGATGGTGGTTTCCTGTTCTTTTCAGAGTGCAGATGGAGAATTAGTCAGCACTCCTCAAATAGTAACTTCTTTTTACTTGAAGATTATTATTAATCAGTGGTGAAACTTATTTCTACCCCTTCAAAGTACGTATTAGATAACCTTGAAGATTACATGGGGTCTGTGTCCTGTTTGAAATGGAGAGTACTGGCTTAGCCACGCTGAGTAGGAAAATGTGTATGTGAGATACAGGCATGTAAAACTGAGGCCGTTTTGCTGTGAAATCATTGATGGTCGAGTTCTTTTCCCTTCCATGTGAAAGCTAAGCTGTGAGGTCCGTGTTTTCCTGTTGTTTAGAGCATGGTAGTGGTAGGGAAGTAAGTACTCGGTGGTTATTGCCTGTGCCTGTCGGTGGGAAAACGCAGCCCGATGTTCAGGTGTCAGTACATAGATACTAGAGCAGAGCTGATTTCTCCCTGTGAGTGCCTTTGCTTCGTGACCAAGCAAGGCAGCTTCTTGGCTGCAGACAGGGTTCTCCAGCCAAGTGACTGCTTCAGGGTTTCCCGGATGTTAAATTTAGATCTAGGTAGTCGTACCTCACCTTAAAAATGAAACATTTTTCACAGGTGGACAGTGCAGCTTTATACCATAGACATTTCTTTTCTTAGGCAGTTGTGACTATTCCTTAACGTTTTCTTCTGCTTACCCCTTGGCCGTTTTTCATGGGGGCACTTGAAGATGACACACGTGGGCATAGCGGCCGGTAGCAAGTTAGTAGAAGACCCAGGAGCATGAGTAATGTTTTATTTATATCAATAAGAAGGCTGATCTTAAAATTTGTCAGGTAATTGGGTTTAAAGAACACACACTTTCTTCATCTTGAACTTTTCATTTTTTTTTACACAAACATGTTATTCTAGTGTTTTTACAGTTAGCTCTGAATGCACGTATCTTTCAGCTCGTAACTGTACTTCTTTTGGTTCTCATGTCCAGGTTGATGAGGTTATATTTTTGAGAGAGAGTTTTGTGCAAAGCACTTCTTACTGTTGTCTTCTAAAACCAGGACGTGATAGTCTATGAGCTCGTTCCCTCATCGTGTATTATCTGTAAGCAAGTCTCCACCTCTCCCATCTACCGGACCTCGTTTCCCCCTCCCCCCATCCTTTCATTCCGCAAATACTCATTTGTTGCATATCAGGCTCTGGATATTGTGAAAAGTACGAGAATACAGGATTCGTCAGACGCAGTTCTTACTCGCGACAAGTTTACTGTGCAGAAGGGGCGAGGCAGGGACTGGAGGAAAGGAAACTAGTTAGATGGCAGTTCTGACAATCCAGGGTAGAGATGGCACAGTCTGAACTAGCAGAGTAACAGTGACCATGGAGGGCAGCAGTCCCATTTGCGAGGTCCTGGAGGGGTGAAAATGAAAGAAGCTGGCGATGGATGGGATGGGCGGGAGGTGGGGATGATTTGCTGGGGCAAGCGGTCCCGTTCACTGACTTCAGGAACACGGAGAAGCAGGTTTGGGAGGATGGTGATGGGCTCCATTGAAACACGTTAAGTTTGAAGTCTGTAGCTCAGGGGAGCGATCTGGCCAGAAGATGTTGGGGAGTTATTAGCAGGTGGACAACCGAGGATGCAGTGGTCCATGAGCTCACCCAGAGAGAGCATGAGGATTGAGAAGAGTTCACAGCATCTCGGGAAGAGGCTCCTGAAATGGGGCAGCCGCAGAGGTGGGAGGAAAGCAGAGTAGTGTGGTGGAGCCGGCGGAAGGCAGTGTTTCTGGAAGTGAGTGGGCAGCAGGAACAGGTGCTGCACTTTTTGAATGAGGAGTGAGGAGTGTCTGTCAGATTGAGCAAAATGGGTATTGAGACTTAGCAGGAGTTTCTAGTAGAGTACCGAGGGGGTAAAAACCAGTTTGCAGTGAAAAAGCTGAAGGCTGTGTAGGTGGTTCTCTTGAGACTCTGTCTAGGCCTGGTCTTCCTAACCTCCGAGTGCTGGTCTCTTTGGCCTCTTTTCGTACATCGCTCCCTTCCCAACACCCCTTAAAAGGTGTGCTATGCAAAATTGAGTGCTTTGTTCTCTTCTTACCTCTGAACTTTGGCTTTCTTGTCTGTAAAATGAGGAGAAAAGTGGTACTGGAAGAGCTGGTTTGTTTGCAGCTCGTTTGCTCCAGTGTTAATGAGGTGCCGTAGGAACTTCACTGCGGGTTACACCAATCAGCCTGTGGTAGAACTGGTCTCGTTCCACGTTGTCCTGCTTAAAATTTCCGAGCCTGTCAATGATGTTAAGTGAGCACTCACTGTGCTGTCCTCACAGGGCCGTCCCGAGGGTTAGATGAGGTGATCCAAGTTGTCTGGCTGTTGCTGACGTCGACATGGTGGTCTTTGTTGTAGTCCCCACCACGGTCATCGACATCGTCATTGTTCTCATGGTCCTCCCCTCTTCCTCCTCCTGCTTGTCACTTCAGCCTTACTGTTTGATGGGTCTCTTCCTTCACGACGGCTTTAGTTGCCAGCCCCAGGCTGGTGTCCCTTGCCCTAGACTTCCCCCGATGCTGCTACCCTGCATCGCTCATGCTTCTACTCTCGATTTGGACCCCCGCAACCTGACTGCCTGCCTTTTCCATTCCGGCATTCGGCCGTGTGTTAGGGTGACGGCGTAGTTGCGAGGAAGCGTAAACCAGGCACCCTGTCCTCACTTCCTGGCCCAGAGGCCATGCCCATCGCTGTTTTGTCTCTTTTTGCAGCCCGTTTGGTCATCTATTTTTGTTGTGGAGGGGTAAAGGCATTGGCTCTTACTCTGGGAATTAGGCCTTTTTTTTAGTTTATGAGTGACAGAAACCCAACCCTAACTAATTTAATTAAAGGAAGAGTTACAATGCAATGATACTGCCGTGTCTTAGGGAATAGAGGCAGGACTAACCAAGCCGAGGGAAGGACAGAGGTGCAGCCGGACTGTGGAAACATCTGGAGTAGCTCTTGGCTCTCCCTCTTAAAATGTTCTCTCGTTGGTAACTGTTAAAGGTACATAATAGCAATTTACTATTACTTAGAGTTTGCTTTTTCATTATATGTTCACATATCATTTTTCATTTAATATGATCAGTTTGTGATTAGGAAATTTGTGTCTGAGCAGCCTGAGATCTGAGAAAGCCCCATGGCATGTTGGAAGTCACATGACTCTGCATGAGAGACCTGGTGTCGAGTCCAGGTGTCCGACAGGTCTTCATGCTGCCATTGGTGAGATACTTGCCATCTCCGGATTAGTGTTTCCGTCTACTGCCTGTGGTGTTGCATTGCATATTATAGCATACTGTTTTCTGACTCTCGAAATTGTGTGTGTGTGTGTGTGTGTGTGTGTGTGTGTGTGTTCATCTCGTGTAGAGATTGCAATTAATTGAAATTCTGGTCTTTAAGGTTCTTAGGCTTATTCCCATGTGAGGATTTCTCTTACTCAATTCATTTTAAGGAATTGTCTAGTAATTTAATGATTCTGCCTGCTCTGTTGTCGTTGGATCAGTGGTGAAGACCCCAACCCTAATGGGATTTAAGCAGCTGTGCTAACTGCTTCGTGGTGGTTTATCTCTCCTTTTGTTTATTTAATATTTTGGGGTACAAGTTGTGTGGGGAATGGTTTTCCTGGGGATTGTGTATTTAGTTCACCCTGAGCGTGTCTGCAGCTAAAAGTAAACCCGTGTTGTCTCAGTCTGGCATTGTGTGGGCAGTTGAAGAATGCATATGAATATTAATAACATACTTTAGTGTCTTCCTGGAAGCTTTAAATTGGGCCAGACTAGTGCAGATTTATGTTCAGTTTGTGTGAGTGATTTCTAATCTCTTTTCTTCTTTGATGCATCAGGGGAAAGTCTTCTTACTTTCTCTTTTTCTTTATTAAAGACTGCGTGTGTTGGCTGCAAAGTGTGTGATCGACTTCGGTTTCTTTTTACTCTCATCAGCCCTTCATTTACCCTCAGCTGCGGGCAGCTGCCCGAGTTCCTCTGGAACCTGTCTCACGGTGGGCACTGGGAGCCCAGGAGCGGAAAATCCCTCTTTGCCTCTCCTGACTTCGGGGTGGCCTTTGACTCTGCTAATACTCCCTTCCTTTGTCTTCTACCACTTTCTTTCCCGGCTCCCTCCACCCTACCTACTTTTTACCAGCTTTTCAATGCTGCTGTTTCAGGCAGTGCTGGCTCTGGAGCTTCCTTTTCTTTTTTCTTACTCTGCGCTTTATCCCTGTGTGATCTCATTCTCTCAAGTATGTCTCACTTTTTAAATTTCCAGTATCAGTGTCTCTCTCCTGAGCTCTAGACTTGCCTGTCCAAGGACCTAAGTGCATGGCACCTTCCATGTAACATATCCAGATCTAAACCAGCTTTGCTCCTTCCAAATTGCTCCATTTAATTTTCTCTCCCTCTGAAAAGGTAACCATCTTCCTCAGATGGGTCAGGCCGTAAACCCAGACAAAGGGACCTGGACTCCCCTCTCTTTACTGTTGTATCATTTCCTTGACTGCTTCTATCCAGGTTCTGATTTGATCCTTCTGGCCGTTCTGAGAGGCTCCTAGAACAGGTATTAATTAGTGCTTTGATTTTACAGATGGGACACTTGGAGAAGTTGAGATTGTTTTTCATAATTAAAAGGTTAGGAATGATCAGTACCGAGAAAGAATGTGAATCTTTTGTTTCTTGCAGATTACTCACATTAGAAGGAAAAACAAACAAACAAACAAACAAACAAAAAGCCCGAGTGGACCAAAAGAGAAATGCCCACGTCCTCCTGGCGGTGGGGTCCGATCAGCTTTCCTGTGCTTCCCTTCTCGAGGCAGCAGGAGATTCCTCCTATCGCTGCTCCGCGTGTTTTCTTTCCATCGAAGGGGAGGTGTCAGGCCTTCACTGTCCTCACTCAGAGCCACGACCGAGTTTTTTTAAAGGCATATATTGAGATATGATTCACCTGCTGTACAGTTCACCCGTTGAAAGTGTGCAGTTCGATGGCTTTTAGTTTCCTCACAGGACTGTGTGGTTGTCACCATGGTCTAGCCCCGTGTCTCCCCACCCAAAACAAACCCGTGTGCTTAGCAGTCGGTTCCCACACACCTAAGTCACCACCGATACATTTTCTGTCTCCCTAAATTTGTCTCTTCTGGATATTCTGTACAAGTATAATTGTACAGTATGTGATTTTCTATGAGTATTTCAGGGTTCATCCGTGCTGCATGTATCAGTACTTCATTCCCTTTGGTAGACAAATAACACTCCATTGTATAAATATGCTACATTTTGTTTGCCAGTTACTTAGTTGATGGAAATTGGGATTGTTTCCACTTTTATGGTTTCATTATTATTTTAATAACAGTGTTGCTCTGCACATTTGTCTGCGAGTTTCTGTGCATGTGTATATTTTCCTTTCTCTTGAGTGTTACCTAGGGGTGAGATTGCAGGGTCCACACAGCAGTTCTGTGCTGGATGCTTTGAGGGAACCCCAGAGCGTTTGCCAAAGCTGCCATACTGTTTTGTATCCCCACCAGCGCTGTGTGACAGCTCCAGTTTCTCTGCACGTGCACTGACACTTTTATTGTCTGTCTTTTTTGTTACAGTCAGCCTGGCATGTTGGAGTGGTGTCTCGTGGTTTCGATTTGCATATTTCTGATGGCTAATGACATTGGACATCTTTTTGTTTGCTCGTTGGTCATTAATATATTTTTTTTGGAGAAGGCATATACACATGCTCTGTCCATTTTTAAATTTGATTATTTACCTTTTTATTATAAGTTGTAAGAATTCTTTAGATATTCTAAATGCAGATCCTTTATCAGATATGTGACTTGCCAATATTTTCTCCCCTTTTCTGGGTTGCCTTTTTACTTTCTTGATGGTGTCATTTGGAGCACAGAAGGTTTTAATTTTGACGTCAGCGCTGCGGGCGTTGTTACCATCTTCATGACTGCGTGACGGTATAGCGAAGAGCGCCCCCTCCCTTGGAAACGGGCGCGTGTTTCAGAGTAGGCAGGCGTGCACGTAGAATCTCACCGCTTCTGACCCGTCTCTTCTCCCTTGTTTCTTCCCCGTGTTGTCTTTCCCAGGCTACGATGGTCACACTGCAACGGGTCTAACTTGGCCTTGATCTTCCATGAGTGACAGAAACTGGCAGTTTGTCCGCATTTTATCAAGGGCTCGCTCTTTCTGTGATGCCTATAGACACATGGATCTCGTCTTACACCTCAGTTCCCTGCTAGGTCTCTTTTCTAAGCAGAGCACGGCCCCTGGTTGCTGACTTGGTCTTGTCCTTGAGTGGCAGCTGGGGTGTGCCGTCATGAGCCTGATGGCCCTGGAGGTGACCAGGCAGCAGCCACTGCTCTCCCAGTGTCTCCTGCTTCACTGCCGGCTCACAGGCCTATACTGAAGACTTGCTTCCTTTGGGAAGTTGGACACCAGGGTGCCTCAGGCTTCCAAATGTCACCGTCAATGTGGTTTCAAAGAATGTTGGAGTATAACATAGGTTATTAAGTTTAAATTTTGTCAAACAGGGACATTTGGCAATCTAACTGCCATCATGAGAGAACATGACAGATCCTCCTGTCAAGAGAGCACAAAAAATATCAAATTAAATATATTTACCTTTGTGAAAAGCCAATCTACGGTCCTATTTTTCTTATATTTCCTACGCATCACTGAAAAATACATGGTCTGTGGATTGATATTTGGGAACCACGGGCTTATATACTCAGCATAAATCTTTGTTTGAAAAGTGGGACCATCACTTAATCAAACATTTACTCTGTGTGATGCCAGATACCGGTTTTATACAGATTATTTTCTTGCACTTAATTAACTACTTTGGCTGTTGTGTTAGACGCATCTTCTTGAACTTTGTCCCTTTCTTGGCTTGTGTGTGAGTAGCTCTCCAATAACATATGAGAAAGACTTGTTTTAGGTATATGTGCATGTAAATGTGAATTGACTTTTAAAAGATTAAAAAAAATTACCATTCCAAAGGTAGGATGGCTCTTATGTACAGATACAATGTGTAAATTCTGGTTTATGTATATTCTGGATTGGGAGTACTCCATAAATTTTTATTGATTCTGTCTCATCTAAATTAAAATGCCAAATAGATATTAGGGCTTTATCGTAAGACAGTTATTGGCTGTCACACTGGCACATTAATTATAGTAATTGGGCAGTAAAGAAGCCGGAGGAATAGATGATGTGCTATATGTTCTGATAAGATTGTAGTCATAACCTCGTATTTATAGTAATAAGATCTTGTTAACTGACGTTGATAACAAGCCCTTTTCCTCTCCTTTTCTCCTTTCTGGGTTGGTTTATAAATCTATTTAGGAACTATGAACTGAGAGCCACGCAATATACAGTAAAAGTCACATTCCCACATTTTCCGTGCTTGTTCATGGCATGCACATTAAATTCAGTGCCTATGTTACATCTCTAATCATCTGAAAAACTAATAATGGAGAAGGGGGCTAAAATGTCTAGTACAAATACCTGTGACCCACATTTATTGCCACCTATGGGAGCCACGTGTGGTTAAGTTCCTCAGAAGTGGGCCGAACCACTGTTCGGGTTCAGAGCCTGGGCCGTCAGTGAGGCCGCAGTCTTGGTGGCGGAGGGCTCCCACGCTGTCCTGGCGTGGAGCCCCGCCCCACCTCTGCATAGGCATCTGCAGTCCAGGACGAGGGAGGGAGTCTTAATGCACGGACATGGAAATCAGCTTTTGTTCCAGGCACAGCTGCCTTGCAATCGCATTCTGTGTCCTTGAGTATATAAAATTGATGAAATAATATGTGTCCAGCGTTTCTCACCAGGAGAAATGAGATAATGCGGATGACTAAGCTGCTCCCCGTGGCGATAGTCAGACTGCTTGGCAGGTGTACCCTTTTTTTCCAGGCACTTTACACCGTGCATTTGAATGGTGGTGAGCACAGCTTCCCATGACGGAAAGGATCAGTGTCCTTAACAGAGTGCCTAATTTATTGCTAGGGAATAGCATGTCAGTGTGACATCTGAACTGTCTGAAAAATTGCCTTGATTCCTTGGAGAAACTGCCTAAAAGAATACAGAGCACAGTATTGTAATCACTGAAACAGGTTGAAAACGAAACAAATGTTTATGGAGCTGCTTACTGCTGGTTTAGGGACTTTACAGTTCGTTTTTAAGTTCTCACGCCATTCCTATTTTGTAGGGAGGAAACTGAGGCTTGGCTGGGTTTTCAGAAGTGCCTCAGATCCCGCAGCTGTTGGGAATCAGACCTGTTGGGATCTCATGTGCTGTCTGCACTGTCACTGCGGTTTGGTGGTTCTCCTGCGGGCCAGTGCGTGTAAATCACCTGACGGTGTATGTGTTAATGTTGTTTACTTATTTGCTTTCTTGGCTAGGTTACTTCTAGAGCTGCTGGAGTTGCTGTTTGAAAAGTTTAACGCGGTAGCTGCTGCCCACTCCGTGGTCCTGGGGTACCTGCAGGACACCGTCGTGACGCCGCCAGCTCAGCCCGAAGATGTCAAGCTGTACGACATGGCCGACGTGTGGGTGAAGATCCAAGATGTCCTCCAGGTAAGGTCCTTTCACAAAGGATGCCGTCCTCATTCAGAGTGACGGGGCAGAGCAGTAGCCCAGAGCCCAGCAACCTGAAATATCCCCTTCGTCGTAAACAGTGGGAAAGTGATGCTCCTGTTTAAAGGTGATGCTGCTGCTGATCTCATGAACTCCTGTCATCTGCAGAAGGACTTTGAACAAACTTCTTCCCCAGACTTTAAAATTAGAAGAAGGTGCTCAGTGCCTAGCTCTCAAGGGTGTGCAGTGTTTGCCTTTCGGTTGCAGGTACTTTACTTCCCTGCAATTAGTCCTACAGAAAGGTAATCAGTGTTAAAATGTTCTTAAATGCTATTTTATGAACATACAGGTAGCTTCATTTAATGACCATTTTCCTGCAGTCAACTCTTGCATATATTGGGGTGAATGACAGGTCAAGAGCTTATTTTGAGATGAGAATAAATCTGTAAGTATAGACGAATCATCCTGATGGACTTGGTTGAGATTGGGAAATGATATAACTGGTATGATGCTACAGAGATGGTATTTAGAAATTTTATTATATTTTCTCTGCGTGTACCAGGAAAACATATTCGATTTGGCCAGAGGAGAATTAGAAATACAATTAAGAGTCAGCTGAAACAGATTTGACGTAGCTAAATAGAAATGCCATGGTTAAACAGTACCTACTAATATGAACAAAAATTAAGTCTGTGTAGGGAATTGAAAAATGAAACTGTGTAGGGGTGAAATTACTTGCGTGGCAAACAGGAGTCTTGCAGCAATAAATAAATCATGATGGAAAGTTGTAGTTATTTTTGACAGGACGGACACATTTCTGGTGGATCGAATGATTAATTCTTGGTTATTCATTCATTAGACTTCTTGGGGGTTAAGTCTGTGCGCTTTCTTGACGGTTCAGCAGGAAGAGCGCGGTTGCAGCTGTGTTCCCTGAGTTCTGTCTGCCACTCTGTCAGTTACTGTGTGCCCGCAGTAGGTACTTGTGAACATTTTACATATGGTTTGCTAATCTGTCATATGGAAATAATATGTGCCTTCATGCTACACGTTCATGTTAAGGATGAAATAAGATAATAGATTTTAAAGCTATTTCAAAAATAGTTAGAATTAGGGATTTCATTTTTCAGGCCGTGCTGAACCTACCTTCTGCTTGAAGAATGGGGGGGTCCCAGGCTGTCCACACAGTCTGCTGAGAGGAGAGGGCCCAGAGGTGAGCGCCACGGCCACCCAGCTTCTCCTTTGGGATGCTTTCCAGTCTGTGGCACAGTGATGCCTACACAGACAGTGGTAGCCTCGCTCTCATCAGCAAGGGCAGAGGTCAGAGTTCAGGGGTGTGGAGGCAGCTGGAATTTGTGGGGTAGGGCACTAGAGAAGAGGGAAGTCCCAGTGGGATGGATAAAGCAGTGCCCACCCTGAAAGGGGGATGGCACAGGGGAGTCCCAGAAATCTGAGAAGAGTGCCCTTGAGCATTAAGTTCCAACATTAAGCCACGTACACCACGAGGCTGGACAGAAAACAGCTACGGAGGGACTGTAAGCAGAGTGGGGATTCCGCAAGTTTCCAGATGCTTGGGAACATTGGATTCGGTCCATTCAGTGTGGGGTAAACTTGCAAGCACCCTGTGCTTTTCAGTGTGACCTTGGGCAGGTTATGTGTGGGAGCAAGGCTGTCCTGGCCAAAGAGTAAGGGTTACTCTAGGTCTCACATAACAAAGCCCAAACCAAGTCTCTGCAGTGTCAGTCTAAGCTACTTGTGTATTAACTGCCTTCCAGAGCGAAACTCACTATACAGTGAGACAGTGTGGTCCAGGTCCTCAGTCATGAAGCATCTGCAATGTCCAGCATCCAGTTGTTATACTTGAGAGAAAGTAGAGAAATGTGACCGATGGTTGGGGTTTCAAAAAGTTGGAAGTTAATATCTGAAATGAAAAGTTTATCAGATAGATTGAGTAGTGGATGGCGTGCTGTAGAAGAAAGGGCCAGAGAACATGAAGTTAAATCAGTTGAAATCACTTATACTGAAGCACAGAAAAAAAAATGGGCTGAAAAGCTAAATGAACAAGGTCCTAATGTTCTCTGGGACAGCATCGTGCAGTCTAACATTTGTGTAGTTGCAGGTACAAAAGGAAAGGGAGAGAGAGATCGAGGCAGAAAATTATGGAAGAGACAATGACCAAAAGTTTCTAAATTCGTTAAAAAATGTAAACCCACAGATCTAAGGAGCTCATCAAATCTGAAGCAGGATTAACACCCAGAAAACATAGGCACATCATCAGGTTGTTGAAAAACAAAGAAAAAAATCTCACAGATAGCCAGAGGGAAAAAGACATTGCCAGTGATTGAATTCTTCACTAACTTCTCATGGGAAGCAGCGCAAGCCGGAAATCAATGGATGGCATCTCGAAAATACTGGGAAATATAAAAATTGTCAACCTGAAATTTTATAGATATTCTTTGACATGAAAGTAAAATAAAGACGTTTTCAGATGGACTAATGCTGAAATAATTTGTCACCATTAGACCTGGACTTCAGGAAATGTTATAATAGTTTTTCAAGTGAAAGGAAAATTAGGCCCGATGGTAACCATCTATAGGAAAATGTAAAGGGGGTCAGAGGTGGTAAGTGTGCGGGTAACACTAACTTACACTCTTCTCATTGGTTACTTTCTCTTTAAAGACAAAATAATATATGCTGGTTTTAATGACATACCTAGAAGCAAAGTGCCCGGCTGTAATCGCCAGGGGCAGTCGGGTAAAGGAACTGCGCTGCTGTGAGTTTCGTGCGTCATACGGGCGCCTTGGAGAGACGGCAGGCTCAGTTGCAGCCTGCTGCAGTACAGCAAGCGTCGCAGTAAAGCAAGTCCTCGTCTTTTTGCTGGTGGAGGGTGTTGCCTTCATTTGGTTAAAAAAAGAATGAAAACAGAACAATCCTTAACATCTGTGAAGCAAAATAGAGTGAAGCATAATAAAATGAGGTGTATCTGTATATGAAGAGGTATGCTGGTTAAAGTAAATTTTCTTAAGTTTCGAATGCATATTTTAAGCCCCAGAGCAGAACTAACACTATAAAATGGATGTATAGGTAAAAGGGTAGTAAAGGGGATAAAATTGAATAGTGAATAAATATTTGATTAATCCAAAAGAAAGCAGAAGGGGAAGAATAAAGAATAAATGAATAAATAAATGCGACAGTATGGATGGACCTGGGGAGCATTATGCTAAGTGAAATAAGCCAGTCAGAGAAAGACAAATACCGTATGATCTCACTTAAATGTGGAATTTAATGAACAAAATACCCTGGGAAATAAACAGAAACAGAGGCATGGATACATGGAACAGTCTGACAGCTGTCAGAGGGGAGGGGGTCAGGGGAGTGGGTGAAAAAGGCTCAGGGATTAAGCAAAACAAACAAATAAATAAAAAAACACAGAACTCAAAGACACAAGGGTTTGGTGTTGCCAGAGGGAAAAGGGCGGGGGGAGTGGCTAAAGGGAAGAAAAGGGACTTAGGGTGGTGAACACACGGTACAATATACAAGTGATATGTTGAC